>APFE030824862.1:0-15963 GCA_000404065.3 Pinus taeda | reverse complement strand
GTCACCCCGCCATGGCTTTGTCCTTTCGTCTTCGGATTCACAGATCCAAAGTCTCGCTTCTTCTGTTTAAATTTATGCTCAATTTTGATAGCATATCGGTACGACATGCCGAGCAAGGAGATGTTTAGGAACTCCATCTCATCCTAGATGTACCTGTGTAGGTAGCCGCAGTACTTGAGTACCAAATTTAGCTCAGAGCCCTTGATACCCAACTATGTGCAAAGGGTATGAAAAATGTTTGTGAACTTCGACACATCTTGGTCCCTTCCCTATCGCAGCATGGTCCACTTTACGCATTTGTCCCCATAGCTTTTGACAGGGTATTATTGCTCCTTGATGGCATCCCAAAATGAATTCCAGGTGGATGCGATTGAAGATAGTGAGCCCGTACTTTCATCCTTCTGCTCGGTGTAGGTTTCCCACCAGTCCTTGACGTGGGGGGGTACTTTGAGAAGAGCGAAAATAATCTTTTCCCAACTGGAAAAATCATGAATAGAAAAATACCATTCTAGCAGATTTAACCATTTATCTACGACATCTACATCTATTTGACCCTTGAAGATGGGGATTTAAAAATTAACTTATACCTTAAACGGTGTGGCGTTTCCAGAGTAGTTTTTGGAAGCCAATGCATCGCCTCTGGGTAGCTATTGAAGGATCTGGGCAAAGCTATCCATCATCACGTTCCTTTGTCACTAGAGAGCTTCTTCGAGTAAGATTTTGATAAGACATCCTGCCCCCCATCTTTATTTTCATCCGCCATGGGAGGTTGTCGGGATTTGTGAGGCTGGTCTTGCAACGGTTCGACCAGTTCAAGCCCTAACTCCTTATATCTCGATCTCGTTGGGGACATGCAAAGAAAAACAGAGAAAGTGCAGACCCCTTTGATACCACTGAACCAGATTTAAATGGGAATGCAAAAAATTATATATATAATCATACATATAGTGATGCAACATAAATAATACTTCATTTCATTACTGTAAAATACTAAAATATGCTTACAAATAGAAATGGAAATAAACTAGCTAGGGCAATGGTAGATTATCTCTAAGAAGAGATATGGTGGCTACATGCCTTTGAACTATGTTACAATGAGGATCGAAGGCCTATTTATTATTGAGAAACAATGGAAAACCCTAAACATACAAAAACCTAACCCTAGGAGATGAAATGCCAAACTATAGGCCCCATTTGGGTAAATTGGTACATCAACTTCCTGGGGTTGTAACTTTGGCATATGATCTCTATTTGACGCGCACCATAAGTCATTAGAAAGATCTATATGAGGATTACAACTTTGGCCAAATTTCCCCAAAAACATCGTTTAGGGCCTCAAATTGGCTCTGGAAGTTCAGGACACGAAAAACTGCTAAAAATAGTAAATCGTGCTACAATTAAGGAAACTGAAAAACTAAAAGAGACAATTGTGGGGGTACAAGTGGCATATGTGGGTGGCCACCAACATCCACCTGGATCAGCAGTCAACCTACACTATCATTCATGATGAGTGTTTTTAGGAATCTGAAGAAGAACCCGCGGTGAAGGATGACTCCCTTCCATCCATGCCTCATCCGCTCTATCTGACATCTCTTGTGATTCTTCGACTTTTGATTTTACCTGTGAAAACTCATCTCCGAATGTTTCTACTTCTGATAATTCACAGGACACACCATATGTCAGCCTGTCATTATATCATGAAGAGGACATATATTCCTCTGAAAATCCATCCCATCTGTCATTTGTCATTTCTAGAAACATAGAGGGTGAACATCATAGTTTCTCATCTACCCCTCTACATGGTTCATCAAATCATGAGGATGCTGGCAAACATCTCGAATTTTCTAATCATAGTTTGAGTGTTGATTCACTCGTTGTTAATCTTCCTAAGCCATTGGTCTATGATGATCTATTTATTGACAAAGTGGAAACCCCACAGGCTATCAAGGCACTTCAGCCTGAGCTAATGGTTATGTCAAGCCCTCACTGTCCTAAGGTCAGTTCCACTTCTGATCAGAAAACTTTTGAAACACCCAAGGCTCCTTATCAATCATATCTATGCACTAAAGACCTATCCAACACACAAACTTCACTTCCTCCACTAAAATCACATGATCCCATCGCTTATGCACTGGAGGAATCCTACACAACAAGGACACTTGCAAAGCATAATTTGTCTCTCTTTCTCATGTTTGCTTATCTGTCACAGTCGAAAGAGTACACATGCTTATCATCTGTACGCAGTGTGTCACAACACCATGTTAAGTTTGCAAAATGCTTGTCTTGCACTTTCACTCTTTTATTTTTTGTGGACGCATTTAAACTCGGAGTGTGTTGGTCTTCATTATTAAATCTTTCTTGTTCAGTGGTTTACATGCATATATTTCTCATGCCTTCACCAACATGGGTCAACCAATGTGTCGGTGGCTACATTGGAAATATCACTTCACGTGAGTGGATCCATGCGTTATTTAGTGTAGGATTAGGAGTAGTATTTGCTTTCTTGCTTTTATTTGCTTTCTGGTTTGCATGTTTGTTTTCTTGCTTACTTGGTTTGGTTGGTTTGCTTGCTTGCTTGACTTTCTTACTTGTTTCTCTTTTCTTTACTTTTGATTTTTTATTTTTCTTGCTTTCCTTACTTGTTTTTCTTTCGCTTTACTTCTATTTTTTTCTTGCTTTTCTTGCTTATATCCGTACGTTAGACTCACTTGATACTGTGTTTGGCTCTCGAGACAAGTTGGGAAAATCTAAGAGGACTTGCATAGCTATCAAAATCTGGTTATCTGTTGTCCTATCTCTTGATGAAGAACTTGTTATCTTCAGTCAATGATGCCTTGATGGAAAATTTGTTCTGTTCAGAGTGAGTCATGGTGAAAACACAATGCTTGCATTGTTAACTAGTACCCCCTACTCTATTCAATCATTTGGGTTAACCCTTGTCAACTCAGTCAAGTAGAGTAATGTGAGGGGGAAAACCTTAACAACTATGTCAGAGGTATATATAGCATACTTCTCTGAAGGAAAAACCTCTTATACTCTTAATAAGTTGGGATCCCTCTTCCACCTCTGAAATAAATAAGTGCCTATGCACAGTTCTTTGAAAATAAAAATAAAAAAAAATGGAAAATGGAAAATGGAAAAAATAAAATAAGGAAAAAGAATAGAAAGTCTTCCTGTGCATAGAGGTGATGCAAGTAACTACGCCAGGGTACTAACCAGGCTCGCTGGTAGTGGAGCGATGCTTATGCTCTTGCGTGACACTACTCAGGTATTGTCCAAGTCTACTGGCATGGAGAAACACTAGAGAATAAACTTAAACTCTGAAATTCATATTACTTGTACATCAATATACCGCTCATCCCCAATCGAAACAACTAAGTTGACTTGGCTTGGAATTTGTGTTAACCAATTAAGAGAATGGCAGGGGTTGTATCTTTCATACAAGTTAGTGTGGAAACCATCATGATCAAAGAATTGAACAATACTTCTAGAAAGGTTAGACTCGATTTTCACAAAACAAGGTCCATACAGAGAGTCGATTTCTACTAGTGTGTCCCCAATGTTGTAGCGGCTACAACCACCCTCCAAAATTTTGGTTTGCATGCAAATTTTGGAGCCTACCTTGGATCCTGTGATCAGTCATCCTTGGTCACTTGTTGGTAAGCTGATGATTTCAAACTCCCCTCCTTGATCTTACGAGTTGTCGATGTTATCATCTTTATGCATCATGTGTCATCTCTGGGAATAGGGTTTTTTGTTTTTCATGCAAAGGGGATGTTGTTTTTCTTCAAGGGAAACCATGTGTGCATGAGTTGTTAACATCACATAGACATGTTTCACACTCACGACACACACTTTTGTTACGAAGGTAGTTGCATCAAGCAGAGTATGTTTATACATTTTGGATGGTCTACATTGTATCACCAAGTGTTCATGTATGATCATAGTCAAGTCTTATCAATGTTTACGTATCTTTCATTGATCTCACACATAGCCTCTTTCCCAAGAAACTTAGCCTCATCTAGCCTCCCAGAACTGTGCACTTTGCTTCTACAACCATCAAGATTCCTCCCTTGCCTGCTGAAACCCCATAGTGAGTAGAGGCCCCAATAAGCATTGCTCTCCATAAATGCACATAGCAGTTAGGCAGCCAACACTACTCCCCAAAAATGTGAAAAGTAGTTAGGAAACTAGCACTGCTCTCCAAAAAAGTGCAGAGCAGTCTGATTTCCCTGCACTCAAAAACTGCACAGAGGTGTCCTCCTAGGACCCTCATCCCACAGCAGTGTCCTATGCCTCAAAATTGTATAGTGTTTTCTAAGTTGTCCTTTCGGTCTTGCATGAAGAAACTGTGCAGATGCACCTCCTAGGGCTTCATCCTGGCAACAGTCACTGTTCGCTGAAGTTGCATTGATATCACTCTCAGTGACTACAAGAAAAGGTAACAAGCTAAGATCACTCCCAAGGAGTTGAGGAGAAGGACCAAGAGACTAAGTGATGGTAAAGTCCAGGACTGTATGCAAACTCCGTTAGATACATGATCATCTGGAGGGTGAGTATGGTAAGTAAAGAAATCCTTTTGAGGTACATCTCTTAGTTGAGTTTGCAAGATTGCTTGCCATTGTCATATCATCATGTCTTCAGTAACATGCTTGTGTACAAACACCAAAAAGTCATTTCAAGTGTTTCCTCTACATATCTTTCTTCCTTTTTGCTTGTTTGACCAACTGTCGTCTTCAACATGTTGATCATTATGTCATGCTTGCAACCTTGTTCTAGTGATGTTGAAGGTTTGTGTATGAGTTGTGTTTGCTATGTAAACATCTATTGTACTCACACATGACGTTCTAAGCACTGTTGTGCAAGTGTCAACATGTTCGTCTGAAGGTCTATCTAAAGTGTTGCACATGTCACTTTCACCATTAGACAGTTCTATAGTTAGTAACACTTAGACACATTTTCTTTTTGGTTTGAGGTGTCTTGTCGTCGAGTCATGTTGAGTGTGTGTTCGCAAGGTCATGTATACACGAGATCACTTGCTCACACACTTATCCATTTATTCCAAAAGTTTGTCAACCGAACCACCTTCCATCAGTCAGACCTCCACTGAGTTGCACTACACAGTCTCAACCCTCAGTAACCAAGCACTGTTGCTTAGAACTACACAGATCTTGAGGCTGCCCTCCAGGCAGTCTGCACTGCGCAATTCTGGAATCAACCCGGTTGACTATCACCTAGAATAACGTATAAGTTTCCCAAGAAGATATCTCAGTCTATGCTTCCTACAAGCCTATCCATCAAGCCTCCCGCTGGTCAACCAGAGAATTTTTTTGGGTAGTGACCCTAGGCTTCATTCCTCCCACAAATTGTGCAGAAGATGTCAACTTTCCTGCCTGCACTATTAGAATAAATTGCGCAGAAAAGAGGGATAGGCACTCGCTTCTTGTCACTTCATTGTCTCTAAAAATTGGGCAGTTTTATCAGTCAGTCCCCTTTTTGGTCGACCTGCTACTCCTCCTAAAAATTACATAGTATTCTTGGGCAGTCCACTAGCTACCCGACACCCTGCTCAACCCAGAAACTGCACGGACATGTCTTGCATTATTTCCTCCCAGCTCTGCGTAGTTTTGGCCAGTAAGCTCCCCTAGCCCACTCCAGGCCTCCTCTGAAAATATATGCAATTTTCACTACCAGTGCCTCCTGCTGCCCTCACTACCTTCCCTTGATAAATTGCGCAATTCTGCCTCCCAGCTGAGCTAGATCCTGCAGATGTCACTCATGTCCCGGACTACTCAACCTAGCCTCTTAGTGTAATTCTACGCAGTTTTTTCTGATAGTGTCCTGGAGCCTCGCATACTGGCCTAACATGTGCTCTGCACTATTTTAGAGCCGTATCCTCTATCTCGGTCACCTGCACCCGAAAACAAAAGACAATTTATCATGGTAGATTACAGGATTTCTAGATTTGATGTCGTCTCATCATGAGTGATTGCAGAAACAAGTACATGGATGAGACATGGCCCGACGAAGAACATGATGAACAAGGAGTGCATGCTAGAAGACTTTCTCGTGGTTGCACGAACACATGAAGCATACAAAGTAGCAAGTGAAGGAGACACGTGCACATGGATGAAACATCAAGTGAACACCAAGACCATTGAAGACATTACGCACTTTGTCATGCGAAGGTGAAGCTATGGTACACCATGGGCACACTCATCACTCAGCAACATAGTAGCTCGAAACGAACAACACAACCATCATGTGCATACCAACAGTGTCATGTCAAGTTGTGTCATGAATCGCCTTAGCCAAATCACTACTTTGGGTCATACTTATGTAATCAATGTAATCTAATTTGGAAGTCCAACAGACCCATGGATGAAGTGAAAGATTCATGTAATTCAAACAGTCACGAGAGAAGTCGAATATTCACAAGGTTCAGTTTCACCCCTGGCTATATATACCATTGATTTGTACATGCAACAGACTTTTTCACCTTCGCTCCTCCCACATAGCCTTGAGAGTCTGTAGTCTTCTCTTTGAGGAGCAAGCAGTGGCTCCAACACCCCACTATCGAGGTTAGTGATGTATGGTGCACAGATGTGTCTTGGAACTTTCACTTAATTCATAAGCCTGTTAATAGGCCAGCACGTTTTCACACATGTATTATATTCATTTGTAAGACTATTATTTGGACACGTGTAATGCATGTTTCTTTAACTTTTACTAAGATAGTTGAACTATTTTGGTTGTTTTAGTGCATATTTTCTTGGAAATGTGTTGTATCATTTGTTATTGCTATCTTGCCCGTGTGGACTACTCCGACAGACACTCGATAGATTCATTCTTGTAAACTTGTTATAACGACCATCGCACTCATGTGGACTACTCTGATGGGTGTTGTGTGTGCTATTTTTTCACCTTCGTGTTTGTGACTACCACATCCATGTGGAATACTCCACCGGAAGTTGCGCAGATCCTGTTGTGTTCCGTGTCTCTAACAGAGTTGGGACTATTCCCTTTCCACTTTAGGATCACTCTCACCCTCTCCCTCTGCATTGAAAGAACTTAGACACAACTTACACTAAACAATCACCAAGCACACAAACCTCATTGTTTGAAGACTAAGTATACCACTCTCACGTGTTGACAAGTAAGAGCTAAGGCATATCTTTAGGATAATGGCAATTGGGCCATCGTACCGGATGGGACTTCTATATCAAACAATGTGAGGTCTATTTGGAACTTCATATCGGGGAGATCCCGTGAATGTTGTCGTGTCCAACACCATCAACAGTAAGTGGAAATGACAAACTGGAGCTTTAATGACCTTCTTTATGAGCTACAGGACACCCAAGAGTTAAACAACCACTCGAAGTGCCTAAAACCTGAGTTGGATTGATTTTTAGTGACCTCCATGCATTTATAAGACTCCAACCACATGCATAAGCCTATGAGGGTGCAATTATGGCCCAAAACTTCCAGTTTAGAGGGTGTAGTCCCAGATTCTGAGCCACCATTTCATGCTAGCCTCTAGGCCATTTCCTATAACTCAATGAGACTTTTCATAATGGTAAATAACATCAGGACAAAGCCATTCATACAAAAATTGATTAAGGACTTGACCTAACCAAGCCTAACCATGACATTCATTTCGTCAAACATATGGTGAACATGTAATATACAGATCATGAATGCATATATGAACACATATAAGGTTCTTAAAATTATCTAAGAATCTCCAAGAAGGTCTAATGCCCTCTCATAATAGTTGCAGTAACATTTGTTAAATCATGAATTCATTAACCATTCATCAAATAATTGAAACATATCAAGAGCCATGGCTAGAACCTATTATGGAACCATGCTTATAACCAACATATAACAAGAATAATAACCATGATAAAACAACCATCAAATCCACATAATAACAAGTACAAGTACTCATAAAATACAATAGGAAAAGATCTCTTATTAACATATGCAAAAGAAAACCAAGTCAAGGGCTTCCATGTACCACTTGACCATAGATTGGGATGAATCAAATATTTATTTCATCCAATGATCCCCATGCCATATTCCAAGAATGAATGTGGGAACTCAAGAAATAAACAACTAGGACTTTTTGGATATTGTTAGTCCCCACTTTTGTACCTATTTACACCTACTACCTTACTGTTTTGATCGACATTTACCTCCTTTTTCCCCTTTTGTACTACACAATCACTGTAAAATTATGTTATTTTGAAAATGGAGGTGGAATATTTACTTAGTACTATTTTCGTATACTTTTTATTAAGTTTGAGTAGATATTAACGAGCTCATATCCATTGGACTACTTTTGACTGATCATTATTTGGACTCGTAGACTTTGGAGTATGTATACAGGTAACAGAGGTTCCAGATCATGGATGGACAACACACGTTGAGGGGCAGCTCATCAAGCAACCTATTATGAAACTGCCATTCTATACTCAATTCTGCATTGTGATATTGTACCTTATTAAGCAACTGATATTCAAGGTTATACCCTAGACGTTCAAGCATGAATCTTCTTATACTCAAAAAGGAGATTGGTTTCATTAATCACGACATGACCCAACCCAATTTAGTTCGGGATCCATCTGAAGATCATTTATGAATATTTCATGCAGCCTAGTTTAATTTTGATGTTATCTAATTGCTTTTTCTTGTTACTGAGTTAGATCTAGCTTCCATTGGTGTAACCTTTTTAAGGCCCAGTGCATTCTGTATCTAGGCTAGGAAGGAAGTAAGAGAAAATACAGTGAAGTGGCTTTTGTACAAGTGAGCCTTGCCTCAAAAGACATCATAGTAATGATGTATAGATTCTAAACTTTAATATATAATTTCGATCCGACATTTAATCCTCTGTGAGTATTATGGTTTTCTTTAGTTTTTAACAGTATTGAATTAATTTAAACCTGCTCCAGGAGTGGCAAGGGCCCACCACACACTGGAAACAAGTTCTGCAGTTAATATAGATAATAGGAATTACATTTGATCAATAGTTATAAGTGTTTATGTTGCTTAAGAAAGTTACTACTTAGATCTCAAAATCATTATCTTTATTTTGTACTTAAAATCTCTACTCTGTTTCATAGATCTAAACCAAATGTGATAGATCTTATTCCTCAATCATCAAAAGACCAACAAGGATTGTATTAAGTGATTCTTTCTAATGCATTCATGTTTTCTTTAATATGATTGTGTAGTGTAGAATGTTTTAGAATATCCTTAATCTGGAAACATACAGGGGTTAATTACCACATCATAAGATTAACAACGAAATTGGTTTTATGCTCTGTTGTTTTATATTCATGACCAAGTTATGTAACGTTATGCATGTGTGAGGAATGCTCAAGAGTAGTGAAACAAATATCGGGTGTTATTGAGCTCAATGTTTCTGGAACTTAGCATGATTAGAATAAGATTGAATTGAAGTCGAAGTGTAATGCTTGTTGTGAAAGGTTTCCTGAGTTTGGTTATAATAGCTTTCATTTAGAACAAGGTTTGGATTTTTGAATTGAATATGTCATACATCCAATGTGGAAAATTGAATAAGGGTTGTGTGCTTAGATATTTTAGAATTCTTGAAAAGTAGAATGTTTATTGATTGACTTCATGTGACCTGGTATTTAGGCATAATGATTAGATTTTATTCGACCGAATTCTCTTGTTTTCTCTAGCAAGATGACATTTTGATTGAGTATTACTTTTATCTCGATTGAGTTTGGAATGAATTCGATATTGTAGTGAATGTAGGAGTTCAATGTGAATTTGGTTTAACTTCTTTTTATTTTTGTATTTAGACTGTGATTCCCATTATTCTAAAAAGGTTGAGCTTTCTCAGTGATTTGTCACATTTGAATTGAGGATTTCCTTATTGACGATTTTTGAGTGGTAAACTGCAGTAATTTGTGATAAGTTTCTCGTAGGTGGTGATTAGAATATTTTAATTTAAGAAATAGCTTCTCCTTGGTTTACATCAGGATTAGTAAAGCCAAAATTGATATCATGGTTCAGTTTATACAATAATTGGGTTATTTAAGTAATGATTGGTATTCTTTTACAAGAGTGATCAATATTACTTGAACTATAAATTCTAAAGCAGTTTGCATAATGGCTTTGCATCAATTTTTTTACCTATTTCATTTATGAGTGTATTCTCAAGATAGGTTAGTTATTATTGAAATTTTAAATAGGATAGAGATTGGATTTAATAGGTTTCTTCACATCAGTTTGTTGCACTTATAAAAAGGAGGAATTAAGCATTATGTACTTAATTTTGGAACCTAAATCAGAACGCAGTGTGACTCAAATGTTACGATCCTCGATTGATGATTTATTTTAGGGGAATTAAAACAACAAATAAAACTCCTAACATTTTTGGTCTCGTTGCCGGGGATTTACAAACGGCCCAAGTAACAATTTTTGTTTTTGATTTCATGAGTGTTGAATATTTTGCAAGACAATTAGAGGGCGGGGAGCGTACGGTAATGCATGAGTCAAGAGCCACACATCCACTATGGTGGGGTTTCCCCAAAGTCTGGTTGTTTCTAATGAATCTTTATAGTATTCTCTTTTCTTATGCGTAGAAGTAGAAGTAGGCCTAGGGATAGCAAGGGTAGATTTATTTCAAATACAAAACCATTTTCAGGACTATTTGGTCCCACAAAAACACCCCCAACTAATCCAATTAATTGTTATGCATGTATCAGACAGGGAGGAGGCACCAACAGAAAGGTGGTATCGACAAAAGAAATACCGCTTCAGAAGGGGTTTGAACAACCACCAATTGTACCACACCAGGTGAAAATTTTTCTAGGAACCACATTGGGAATAAGACATGTACTAATTCCACAGCTGGAATCAACAATCGAAGGACCTCGCAGGGACCTAGGGCCGAGTAACATCAAGATCAAGATTAAAAATGGCTAACAATGGAGGAGGGGAGGAAAACATAAACAATTGGGAAAATCCTAGAGATAACGATAAAGTACACACCTTATTCAGAGGAAAAAATGAACAGAGGGATGCATAATCAACTTTTAGATTCCCTATTTTGGACATTACCAAAAATATTACCATGAAGAATATACCCTTGGCATCGCTTCCACTTTTTCATGGTATGACTTCTGAAGACCCTGACACATTTTTATTTGAATTTGATATTCTTTGTAGAAGCTATAACTATTATGATGATGCACACAAATTGAAATTATTCTTTTCTATGCTAAAAGACTCAACCCTAAGATGGTTCATGATGTAGGTTAAACCCTATAAAAAAATTACCTGCATATGAATTCTAAAAACAGAAAATAAGCAATGGGGAGAGCATAACACATAAAACAAATATACATAGAGATTTTCCCCTGGATCCCAAAACCAGGACTACCAGATTGATTTTTCATTATGTTCCTTTCAATGTTACAATACATATATATACATTCTGAAGTATCCATAAACCCCAATCCGTTAAGCCTAGATTAGAACATAACCATAGTTCCATTGACTAGATCTACAAAATACCATGGATTGAAAACCATCGCGCTGAAAAACATGTGTGGAATCCATGCACAAAACCACAGGTAGGTCCACCCACCAAATATAGGGTCCAGAAAACATTTCCTGGGGCGCTACCCCAGACCCCATAGAGGGGGGCACCTCAAACCCCCCGACAAGGGGGACTAGCGCTCCCTTGTTGTGCCCGACGCAATGAAGGGGGGGCTCTGCCCTCCCCCCTCTAATTCCTTATTTCCCAAGTCAACTATACACAATTGAAGTTAAAAACATACCAACTATCCCACACCCCCCCCCCTAATGCCTTATTTCCCAAGTCGACTATACACAATTGAAGTTAAAAACATACCAACTATCCCACATAACATCAAGTACTCGCAATTTTTTGGTAATGATGAACAGATTGAATTTTTTTTACAGCCAAAGGATGAATTCGAGTGTGCCAATATAGACATAGATTGTAATGTAGACAATAATGTACATAAAATAATAAATAAAGTAGAATGGAATGAATTAGATAAAGATCGAGAAGAGTTAGAAATTTTGCAATTGAAGGATAATGTTTTGCCTAGAGGGTTGGTTCCCTTGGAATAATTATTTGATTTTAATGATGTGCCTACAAAACCTAAAATAGAACTTATTGGAGCTGATGTGGAAGAATGTAACATAAGAACCAAAGAAAATCCTAAAATATTTAAATTGTCGAAATATTTGCCTTCAGCTGAAAAGCAGAAGTATATAGAGATTTTCAAAGAATTCATAGATGTATTTGCCTAGAGTTACGAGGATTCAAATTCCTATGACACCAGCATTATACAACATAAAATTCCTATAAAATACGACCACAAACCTTTCAAACAGAAACTCAGAAGGATCAACCCAACGCTTTTGCCCCTAGTTGAGAGAGAAGTTAAGAAGTGGTATGATGCCAAAGTCATTGTACCCCTACGGTTTTCAAAATGGGTATCAAACTTAGTTCCTACTAGGAAAAATACTGGGGAGATTAGATTATGTGTTGATTTTAGAAATCTCAATAAATCTTCTATGGAAGACAAATATCCTTTGCCTAAAATGGACCACATCCTGTAGAAGGTAGTGGGATCAACAAGAATTTCTTTATTAGATGGATTTTCTAATTATAACCGGGTTCTATTACATCCCGATGACCAAGAGAAAACAACATTTACAACACCCTGGGGAACTTTCATGTATGTGAAAATGCCTTTCGGTCTGATAAATGTTGGGGCTACATTCCAAAGGGAAATGGATTTTGCCTTTGCGGATGAATTGGGTAGGTTTATAGTCATTTATTTAGATGATATCACTGCCTTCTCTAAGACAGACGAGGAACATTTGCTCCATTTAATGAGGGTTCCGAAAAAATGTAGAATATTTGGTACATCTCTTAACCCTAAGAAAACATTATTTGGCTTAGAAGACAGAAAATTCCTAGGACACATCATCTCAAAGGATGGAATAAAAATTGACCCTATCAGAGTGGGGGAAATATTGATAATAGATCCCCTTAGGAACAAGAAATAGGTCCAATCCTTTATTGGAAAAATAAACTTCCTTCGGAGATTTATACTAAATTTGGTTGAAACCCTAAAAGCAATAAAAAAAATGTTAAAGAAGGATACTGAAATTAAATGGCATAATGATGCAAAGTATTCTTTCACTAAGGTTAAGAAATCTTTAACAACTACACCCAGTTTAATAAGTCCTAATTTTACAAAATATTTCCCGATATTCTCTTTTGTATCTGATCATACAATAACAACTATGATGTTGCAAAAGAATGTTGAAGGACATGAGCAACTAATTGCCTTTTTCAGTAGAGCATTGAGAGATGCATCGTTGAAACACAACATCATGGAAAAACAAGCATTTTTGTTGGTAAAGGCAATTAAGGATTTCAGGGTTTATATTTTGCACTCACATATTATTCCTTTTGTCCCTATTGCAGTTGTCAAGGACATACTCACACAAACAGATCCAGATGGAAAAAGGGGCAAATGGATTGCCACCATTCTTGAATACGATATTGAAATCAAACCAAAAAAGCTTATCAAGGGTCAAGGATTAGCCAAACTTATGGCAGAATCCAATTATAATGTGTTAGACATCAATTTTATTGCAGAATTAGATGAACAGGAAGAGCACGTGACTCCACCAATCTTAAAAGTTTTCAGCACATCACCATGGTATGCTGACATAATTTTTGTTTTACAAAACTTATATGCTCCTCCGAGTTTAGCTAAAACCAAGGCAAGGTTCCTTAAAATCAAATCTTTGAAATTTTGCATTATTGATAATAATTTATATTGGAAATATGTTGGAGGAATGTTACTAAAGTGTTTGTTGAAAGATAAATCAAATAGGGTCCTGGAGGAATTTTACCACGGAGACTCTGGTGGCCATCAATATTGGAAATTTACAACCAATAAAATCCTTAGAGTTGGTTCTTACTGGCCAACCTTGTTCTCTGATGTACATAAAAAGGTCACCTCCTACCATCAATGCCAAATATTTGAAGGTAAAAGAAAGTTGCTACCTGTACCTTTGAAACCAATTTCAGTAGAATTCCCTTTTCAACGATGGGCTTTAGACTTCATTGTTGAAATTCACTCCATTCCTCAGGCCAACAAAAATGGATTTTGACAGCAAGATACTACTTTACTAAATGGATAGAATTCATTCCAACTAGACAAGCCATTGACTCTGTTATCATCCAATTTCTAGAAGGAAATATATTGTCTAGGTTTGGTTGCCCTCATAAAATCATAACTGACAATGATGTTGCTTTCAAGTCCAAAAAGATGATAGCTTTTTGTAACAAATATCATATCAAGTTAGGGCACTCTACTATTTATTACCCTAAGTGGAATGGGAACCTATTTGAGTCTTCAAACAAGAGTTTGGTTAACATTATTAAGAATCTGTTGTTGGAGAACAAAAACTGATGGCACAAAAAATTAATCAATGCACTATGGGCGGACATAGTTACTTCCAAGAAATCCATTGGAATGTCACCATTCCAAATATGAGACATATGCTGTTTTACCAACTTCTTTGGGAATTCTATTGTTAAAACTTTTGCAAGAAGCTTAGGTAGAGACCAATGACATGCAAAGAAGGATAAACCAAACTATTCAGTTACAATAGTCAAGGGAAGAAGTCTATCATAAAACCCAAGTAACCAAAGAAAATATCAAAAGGATTTATGATAGAAGGTCTAAGGCAGATGATTCTAAAATCAATGATCTTGTTTTGAAATGGGATTCCAGAAATGAGGATAAAGGAAAACATGGTAAATTTGAGAACTTATGGAAAGGGCCTTTTAAGATTGAAGCTTTCAGGGGAAAAAATGCATTTCTGTTAATCAATTTGAATGGAGAAGAGCTGCCAGGTGGACCAATGAATGGAAAGCATCTTAAGCATTATTTCCCATTAAGACAATTCATTCATCACCATTGTAAAATACCATTTTACTTTTACATTGCAAGAGTGCATGTGACTATCAGCAGAAGTTGAAGCTCACAATGAAGGCACTGAGCTTCTATGTGATGTGTTACCATAGATATGAATAAAAGACAGGTGAAACAATTCAGTTGGAAAATCTTTACGGCATGCCCAATGGAACAAGGCTATTGAATCAATGGTGTTCTTGGCACCTCACAAGGAGGATGCCATCCCCATTGGAGCCACTGTTACAGTCCTATATGTCATAGGAGGAGTGGTTTTTACCTGATGATTTTATATTTGAAAAATGTAAAATTATGTTTCATGTTTGAATTTATTTCCAAGAATAATATAATATTATATATTTATAATATATATCTGAGAGAGAGAGAGAGAGAGAGAGAGAGAGAGGAGAGGAGAGGGAGGAGAGAGAAAAGAAAAAATGTAGGGGATAGAAAAAATAGAATAAAGAAAGAAAACAAAAAACAAAAAATATGTTTGAAAATGTCCCCCTAAGTGAGCAAATCTAAATGGCACCAAGAAAATTCAGTTTTGCATTAGTTTACATTTACAAATTTTGAATAAAGTGTGCAGTTTGTTAAATGCCACTTGATAAATAGGAGAATTAGAAATAATTTTGCTAATCACATTGTTTAATTGTGATTAGGCTAGGAATACATAGGTTAGGTTAGTGAATAAATTAATCATTTAGTTTAATTTTGATCAATTGATAAGGTAAAAATAATTAAAAATATGCTCTCCTAGTTCAAATGCAGCATGGAATTGTTTCTAAATAATTTTTAGGGAAAGTTAATTTTTTATTAACCTTACCTTAAGAAAGGGTTAATTGCGCTTGTAATAAAGTTTGAAATATGCATTTTAGCCCAAGATAGCACTTTATAAGAAAACAAACAGTTGAGATCGTCCCCCGCCTGGATCAACGGCAGGGGATTTTTT
>APFE030824858.1:7025-27711 GCA_000404065.3 Pinus taeda | reverse complement strand
AAAAAAAAACTTAATTACAAAATTCATCCTTGGCATGTGTAACAAAAATTTTCATATCCAATTCCATCATAGGGAGCAAACTACGATGTTATAAAGGAAGCTAAAAATGAAGCTACAAAAGAAGTGAAAAACAATGGCATAAACAAGAGAAAAATAGGACGTTACACAGGAAGCTATACATGAAGCTACATGAGGAGCTAAAGAAGAGGTTAAATTGGGCTTTATTTATTGCCTACTTTAGTATTGATTGTGTGTGATTGACATAAAAAATGTCAAAATTAGTTCCATCTTGATAAATAGCATTGATTTTTTCAAAAAGGTGGAGAAAAATACATTAAAACAATTAGTGGAAGTAAAAAAGGGAGCTAAAGGGAAAGTTAATCAAAGGATTTGTTGAAGTGATGCTCCAAACTACTGCGAGGTGCAGGAACTATTTTGTGGGTACTGTGAAACCCAAACTCACCAAAGGTGCCTTGCTTGTCTCATGCCAATGGGATCATGGTTCATTTTTTCTATTTGTTTAGAAAGGGACATTCAAGACTTTTCCTTTAAGACTGTCTAACGATTACCACAAATTCGATAGTACTCATGACCTGATCCTGGCTATAAACTCTCGTAATCCAATTTAATCACTAGCTTGAATTTCTCTCCTTCTTTCTTTCTTGAAATAGATCCAATGCATAAAACCATATTTATATAAATCATAGAATGACTGTGAGTGCGAAATAAAAATGCACAAGAATAGAGATCAAAGTAAACAATGGTCTAGTCACGCCACACATAATCTTTTCACATGAAATCTAAAGAAGAAAGAAAAAACATTTCATTAGTCTCCACTGTGAGACTAATAGAAATCCTCCTCTCCCCTTTGCTCTCGAGGCTTAGGAAAAATATCTTTAGACATAAAAATAAGGTTGTTAGCAACAATCCTCATATCTTTCTTACAACTACATTAATTCTATTATTTAGATTTATCCATTGTGGACAACTTAGCATAACTATCAAACATACACACATTCTCCTATGACTACAGTATTTACAAAACATATTTTTTTATGAGAAAAAAATGAAATTGGAGTTAGGATGCACCTGCATCACAAAGAGGGATATAGATTTGTTTAGAACTTCTCCAATATCAAATATTCCTTATAAAATGAGTATGCTAGAACTAGAAGTATTACAAATGTGTCTAGGATACTTTTGAAGAAGCTGCTCGTATGCGCATGTATGCACCAATCCATTTTGTGAAAAGAAGGATAGAATATTGAGGTTATGTCTTGACTTTAAAGAGTTGAACAATGTCACTGTGAAGAACAATTGTCATCTACCCATAATTGATGAACTCTTTAACTAACTAAGAGTGGAAAGGATATTTTCAAAGATAGGGTAGAGATTGGGATTTCACTACGTGGAAATTAAGAAAGATAGGTGAGGATTAAGCATCAAGACAAAAGTAAAATAACTTTTATTAGAGATGGATATTATGAATTTGTAGTTGTGTATTCTTAGATAGGGTATTGAATTGTTCTAAGTCACAAGAATATTTTTTGAGATTACCTAAGCATAGATATGTTACACATATTTTGTAATTTGTTAGTGTAAACAATATACTATGTAGGTTTTATTTAACAAAATAATTATTTGAATAAGTGATCCATATCTCAATGCCAAGAAGTACACTAAAAAGAGAAACTCAAACATAAGTGGGTTTAAACTTATAAAAAAGGCTATGAAGATGTAAAGAATTAGTTCATATGCATAACATAAATATACATTTATATTATATACACATTCATAATTAAGATAAAAAAAATACTATAAATAAACGTTTTCATTAATTATGAAGTGTTAAATATAATATTGTAGAATCAATAATGATTAACAGTTTGAGAAAGATCATATTCGATATGCTAGGTGACCAAAAGATCTAAGCGAGTTAATAGAGAATGCATATAAATGTGCCAAGTCTTGGTTATATAATAGTTATACTTCTATAATGGTCTTAGTTGATTATTGCATTTCTCATTGTTATCTTTCCTATAAAGTTCCAAGTGTATCTCGGGATTATTGTAGAAAATCCTTAATAGCATGCATGCATAAGGTATTAGTTGATTATTGCATTTCTCATTGTTATATTTCCTCTAAAGTTCCAAGTGTATCTCGGGATTATTGTAGAAAATCCTTAATAGCATGCATAAGGTAGAAGGTCATGTAAAGATTGTAAAAGTGTATGTAAATAGGTCACTTGCCATTTCACAAACAAGTTTCTGAGATTTTTGTTTACATACGGAAACTTAATTCATGCACCTAGAACTTTATAACAAGTGTCAATGGTGATGAAATACAACAATAGGTGTTAAATGTTATAGAGAACATGTGATTAGGAGAGGCCATTGCCTCAACATTCCATGAGGGCTCTACCCCTCAAGTGTCAATGGTGATGAAATACAACAATAGGTGTTAAATGTTATAGAGAACATGTGATTAGGAGAGGCCATTGCCTCAACATTCCATGAGGGCTCTACCCCTCAAGTGTCAATGGTGATGAAATACAACTATAGGTGTTATAAGTTTGAGCTCACGATGACACCTATAAGTTTGAGCTAACGATGAGCCTTGTAAACTGTATTCTTGGGTTGGTGATGAAATACAACTATAAGTGTTATACCTTTGAGTTCATGATGAGCCTTGCCAACTTTATTCTTTGGTTTGTGCACTCACTACAAGGATAACAGAATGGTCCACATGTCATTACCTATATTTGTAGGTAAGTTAAAAGTATTTATGGTGTCTTTTTATTTAATCAAGTATTTGTGTCACATTCAAATAACCAAAATTCTTCTAAGTTTTTTGGACTAAACAACTCGACATCTGTTTTGTCAATATTACGAAACTTACACTTTCTCTCTCAAATATATTTACAATAATTAAATAATATTACTAATATAAAAATAATTAGAATTTCCCAACTAAAAAATTTTCAAATTCCATAAAATTGATAAGCCAATACCTATTTTAACAATTTTAATGAAAAACTAGACCCCCTATCCCAAAAAACCCAAAAATATAAATAAAATAAAATAAACTAATACACTTTACAAACCAATCAGTTTACCGATCAAATTCGAGCACAAACCTGAACACAAGCAACGAACATGTCATGAAATCTTGGTTGAAATCTTGGTCGAAGTAATGATAATGCCTCGTCCTCGCCAAAAGATAATCATTAACGAAAATACTACTCAACCATTATTCCGGCACGACAGGGTGTGTTCGTGTGTGACGACCACAACCGACCTTCGGTTTTATGAATATGCACGCCATCCCAACCATTTAAACCCTTCTTGTTTTTATGAATATGCACAGCATCCCGACCGTTTAAAACCTTGTTGTTTTTATGTACGCCATCCCCACTATTTAAACCCTTATTTTGCATTCATTCAACACATTCATCACTCCTATCAGTTTCAGAATATTACACTCAAACGGCACAGATTCTCGCATCGCATTTCAAACTACAGGAAATATTACGATCTGTTTCGCGATCCGGCCATGTCGTCTCAGCCCAATTGCCAGGTTTTGTGATTTTTTAATTTCATTTTGCACATATTCTTCATGCATTTTGTCAACCGAATACAGTTGCATGCAGGTATCATTCGTTGTAATGGCTGACGGATTTTTTGGCCGTGCAGAATGACGGGGAGGAGGGGTTCAGGTACCTCGGATTTTTCCAGTTATGGCTCGTGTTTCTAGCTTCTAATGCTCAGAAGGCTATGGGTCGTCTTTCTAGCTTCTACTGGTATGCCAGAGAGAATTCCGGGCATCTAATACAGCGGGTTTATGCCATGGAGGAAGCCGTTAGGTTTTTTGTCAAGAAGTTCGAGGAAAAGCCTTTCGAGATTTTGCATCTTGCAGATACACAGGTATGCGTACCACCTTTTCCTTGCAACTATAAAATGCCAATTAATTTTCTTTTCATTTTACTCCGGCTTATGAAATTCACTTTGAATGCAATTCAAATCAGGAGAATAAATGCCTCGGATAATATCTGTGTTTTTGGTGACTAAATTACCGAAAGGATAAATCTATGTTTTTATTTGGGTTCTTCGCTAGTTACTTTAGCATCAGAAAAGCAGAGGGTTTAGTTTTAGTTCATTGCAATAAATTAGTCAAAAAAAAAGAAAAGATGATATAGTTTTTGTGTTTTGTAATCGTCTAATAAGGGCTCCCTATAATTCTCCCTTTTTTGTTTGTGGTTTTTAGCAGGCAGGTAATGTGATCAATAAGATCGACAGTTGTGTGCCACAAGCACTTAAATCATGGACTTGTGAAATTTATGGGGCAACAAAAAGGACACCCGAAGTTGCCAGGTCTGTCGTGACCCAAGTTCGACAAGCCGTGGCAGTGGAAATTATTAAAGAACTGGGGAAGAGTTTGTATGAGAAATCTGAATCCTCGGCGAAGAACTTGTATAGCAAGTGTGAGGCTGTTGCAGAGGGATGGTGCTTGTTGGCTTGGTACAAACTTCGCCAGGTTCCTTTTGTTCCGCAACTTGTAGAGGCGCTTATTCCATTCTGTGCTTATTTTGTAAAGAAGTATAATTACGTGGTTCAGTATTTGTGTGATGGGAACTACCCAGTGGTAGCCTGCCCGCACATTGTGCCTGTCGAGAAGATTGAAAGCACAATCTACAGGGAATTGGCAAGGAAGGAAGACCAACTCACTCAAGAAAGCGAAGATAAGGTTGCTATTTCGCATTCTGACTGACAATGTTCTGTTGTCATTGTCATCGTTTCCTACTGTCAAAACCGAATTTTCTGCGACGGATTTGAAATCAGTTGGGGACTTGCCATGGGTGCCTTGCATACTAATAGTAAACTGATTTCTAGTTTTGTTCGGATCAAACGTTAACTTGAAATCTTGGTTTTGGTAAATCTGTCACTGTTCATTTCTGCATTGCCTAGTGAGAAAATTCGATATCGAGACTGGGTATGCTGTCTCTGGCTGAAGGCATGATGTAGTATATCAATTTATTTGTAACTCCGTATATAATCAGTGTCTTTGTAACTGTGTATGTAATTAGTGTATTTCTAATTCTGTCAAACTAAGTTAGTTATGTTTAGAGAGATACGGGTCAAGACTATATATGTATAAGAGGTTGATCTTATATAATTCCAAAACTTTGTGATCGGTTATAAAATTAGTTTTGGTTTCATTCCCCTTTTTTTTTTAATATTGTATCACAACCCGTCTAACTTCATAAAGTTGAGAGCATATGGTAAATATAATGAAGGGGGAGATTCAAGTTTCTGAGCATAAAGTTTATGTGAAAGTGTGTCAAATGATTAAGCTTTTTTTGTGTGAGAGTGCAAATATGCTTCTTTACACTATGCTTCCACCGTTGTAGATTAGTTGTTTCACTAGTTATTGCTTCGCAAGATTCTTCTCATTGATAATTGGGTCAACAATCCACATTGTGGATTAGTTGTTTCACTAGTTATTGCTTCGCAAGATTCTTCTCATTGATAATTGGGTCAACCATCCACATTGTGGAAGGTTCTATATCTTATAGTACTGACCCATTGTCTGGATGCTTCCACCATTGTAGATTAGTTGTTTCACTAGTTATTGCTTCGCAAGATTCTTCTCATTGATAATCGTGTCAACAATCCACATTGTGGAAGGCTCTACATCTTATAGTACTGATCCATTGTTGGGATGCATATGGGTTTTATTCCACGATTCTAGTATATAATTCCAAAATTTAGTGTAATTCTCCCGCATCTATTTTAATTTTTTAAATTTGGTTTTCTAGAAATTTGTGATAAGGAGGGGCTTGTTCAGAAGCATGAATTATCATTTGTAGCAATTCTACATGTATATCATGATTGTGTTGATATACAAAAGCAATTATGGAAAACATGTATTGAAGATTCAATAGAAAGTTGCAAACAACTTGCAAAAGATTATGTTCAAGCTCTTGTAGAGAATTTGAATGGAAAATTTCATAATCTTGCAATTTTCAACTCAGCAAGGTTGTTTAGCCCTTGCCATTATTCAAAGTGAAAGAAAACAAAACTACATTTGATTTCGAGGCTTGTTTGAAAGAGTTGCATCCATTTGTTGACACTATGAATGCAGGATTTTTTGCGACAGGGTTGCATACAAATTTTCCCAACATGTAAAAATTATGGCAGACAATACTTGTTATTCCTGCAATTACTGTTTCTTGTGAGAGAGGATTCTCAAGACAAAACATAATAAAGGAGCTATCATTGGATGCCTTGATGACAATGTTCCTAATTGTAATGGTGGTGTTTTGACAATTACCTCTTGGTGAAACTATCCAATATTTAGTTTTTGTACATGTTGATATTGAATATACTTTTTGAAACTTATTTCACAACTATTGTTCTTTTAATGGGGTTGACATGTAGTTACTTAAATGGGGGGTTGACATGTAGTTACTTAAATGGAAAACATGGTATGTAGTTACTTAAATGGAAAACATGGTATGTGTGTTTCAATTTCTGTTAAGTGATTTTTTTTGTAAAATTTGTTGCAACAATATTTACATTCAACATTTTCATTGAGTAATTATGAATATATATTTTTTTACTTTGTAATATAAATTTTTGTTATTACAAAAAAGTTTCCACCACAGGTCTCAAAAGAAAGTGTAGCAATGGGACTTGAGTGGATTGGTACAATAGAGAATAGGAAATTTGCAACAATGGAAATTTGTGACAATTATGAATACAATATGAAATTACATAAAACTTGTACAAATAAATATTAAAAATCATGTGATGGATAGTTTAAAAATAAAAATGTCAAAAAAATTCCTTGACCGGGTAGAAGCACCCATCAATTTAACCCCCTTATATAAACTATAGAATTTAAAAGAAATTCAAATTTAATAACTTATTTACCACTCACATTAGCATTAAATCCAACTAATGGTATAACATCCATCACAAAATCAAATATTGCATACCCAAGTAAATAAGGCTCATACCATGGGAATGTTAGTAACTCTGAAATAAACAGTTAGTCCAATAACATTAAATAATTAATAAACTGAAACCTATAATTTTAATAGCATGAAATGATCTTTATATTTCCAATTTCTCGTTTTTAATCCAATTCAGTTTACCTGAATATTGAAACTTGTGATTTTCGTAGTTTGGTAGCATCTAATACTCTTTGTGTTTCCAATTTGTTATTTTTAAACCAACTTAGTTTAAGTAAATATTGAAGCATGTGATTTTGTTAGCGTGTAATATACTTCATGTTTTAATTTTTTTTGATTGCTTTATCCAATCCAATTTGTATATATAATGTAGGTATTATATTGTTTTCTTGAGTTTTTACCTTTTATACATAACTAAGTTTTAAATATTAGTTTTAATAAAAATTATCAATATTTAATATAAATTTTTTTTTTTTTTTATTATTAGTATAAATGTATTTAATCATAGATATACTATGTATTGAGAAAGACCAAATTTATAGATGTATCAAATCTTCAAGGGAGAGTGAAACATTGAAGATGAAGGAGACAAAGCATTTACTAGTTTATGACAAAAGTGATGGGATATTTGAATAAGGTTAGGATACATGGAGAGATGACTGAAGCTTAAAAACATTATCGATAAATTTCTAAGGAGCTTACCTAAGAAGTTTGAGATGGTGTTCATCTCCATATAGGAGTTCAAATATCTATCCAAATTGATAACATAAGAATTGATGGGATATTTTTTTCCCGTGAATAAGGGATGGAGTCGTCTATGAAGGCAGAGGAATTGCCTAGATGGCCAAAACTGGTTGGAATATCGGCAAAAAAGTAAAAAAAATCTCGAGGAGGCAGTGTTTGAATCATTTTTTTGATCGTGGAAATGGATTCAGCACCGTCAAAAACCCAAAATTATGAATTTTGACAGCTTTTACTTGGATTTACAAAAATCCCTCTTGGTTTTTCTCAAAATATGGCCGAAATTTCCATAACCTTCAAGGAAAAAAGGCATAATTGTTAAACTACGACATAAGGAATTAGTACAGAAGAGGAATCCTTGGAATATGAATTCGAGAATGAGTTATACATTTGATAGGTAGAGGCAAATGAAGTATAGATATAGGTAAAAGGGTTAGAGGTAATCATCAAGTAGAAGAACTATGTACACTATAATAGTAAGGACAATGATATCAATCCATACACACATAATAGTAAGTTTGGATACCATTAATCATGTTTTTGCCACTACAACCTCTAAAAAATGGCCATTTTACCAGATGGATCTGAAAGCAACCTTCTTGAATTGAAAACTAGAAGAGGATGTGTATGTTGATCAACAATTAGGATTTCAGGTAAAGGGATAGGAGTACAAAGTGCACAATTTGAATAAAACTGCATATGGCTTGAAGCATGCTCTAAGATCTTGGTACAATTAGATTGAAATGGATTTTCATATGTCAACAGAAGTATGTGACACATATCTTAAATATTTAGGATGGAAAAGTGCAAACTAGAGACACCCATTGCAAAAGAAAGAAAAGTGAACAAGCACAAATCTATACCAATAGATGATTGAAATTAGCATCAGAGGTTTGTGGGAAAAGTCATATACCTTTATGACTAGACATGATGTTATGTATGTAGTGAATTACATTTCCATATTTATGGAGTCTCCAAGGAATCTCATTAGAAAGTTGGAAAATGTAGATTGAGGTATCTTATACATATAATTGATTATGGATTGTGATAATTTTTATCGCAATCTCTAGTAGACCTTATAGAGGGGTACCGTAAAAGGCTACTACTTGACTAGGAGACAACAGTGGGGAAGTGGCCCATTGTCACCATAGTTAAAGCTCCATTCTCTTTGTGAGTTTTAATTGATGGGAACAGTCCTAGTATTTGAGAAGTTCACCTGATGGATATTCTAGGGTTAGGGTATAAGGTGACTCAATGTGACCTTCCAAAAGAAATGCACAATATAGGATTAGGGCTCCAATTGGGGAAATTCAATTTCTTTATTGACACCTATAGTTAAGAGCAGAATACCTACATATTCATTAGTAAGTTGAGTGTTCGAGTGGCCAAAGGTCAAGGAAAGGATAAAGGGTTTTCAATAATGAGTAAGAAAGATTAAGGTACATAATCCTCAAACAAGCTCCTAAGTTGAAGCAAGGCTAGACTAGGGTTTACCCTAGGGAAAACAACTAGGGCAAAGAAATTTATGGCCGATTATTGAAGTGGATTCCCACTAAAAGGATAGATTTGATGGAAAATGTATCCCTCTTGATGTTTAGGCTCTTTAATCCCACATGTACCTTGCCTTGTCCCTTAGGAGAATGGAGTCTATCATGTGATAAGGTAGCCAAATAATTTCTAAGGAGGCAAAATTCTTCATTCCCTAGTAATAAAAATTGAAGCATTTACTTATGCAAAGGATAATGGAATTTTCATAGGAAAGCTAGTTAAAGTTCAAAACTAGGACATTTATTCACATGTTATGTGTGAGTAATGCATGAAATATACCACCTACGTAGCATTAAATAAATAAAAGCACAATAGAGCGACTTAGATTTATCATTATTCCATATATTAGACATATAAGAAAATATATAGTAACAAATATGTGTACTTACAAGATAACATGTAAAGAGAATTCATTGGTTGATCCAAATAATAGTTCCAAATACAAATAAATTAGATCCAAATATCAAAGTGCATTCATAGATCCAATTTCTCTAGAAGAAAGGAGAAGGTCAAAAATCCCTTGATGTGATGAAAATTTAAAAAAAATGATATCTCCTCTACTTATATATGGAGTCAAAAAGTTAATTTTATGCTAAATCCCTAAAAAATGACACAATAGCAAGTTATGTCACAAGAAGACCTAATAGTTAATGAAAAAACACAAATTATTGCCCACACATGTGAGTGGTAGGGAAGAATGTGTCAATGTCATTCATGCATAGGCCCTTTAGAGCATGCACTGAGGGCTAACAGTTCCAAGTGATGTGTAGAAGCCCTCCAAAATTAGGAGGTGAAGGTTTGCCTTCACATTATATCTCCCTGTGGGCCCTCAAATTTCATCTTGGGGTTCAAATGTGATATCATGGGTTTTTAGGTTGCAAAAATGCCTGCTCCAGTGTAATCATACCCAGAATCTATTCAGGAATCTATTTCTAGAAATAGACTGTTATGTTGCATGCCTCAACCCACAAATGCAGAAGTAGGCCTTGATCATGAACATCGCCCTTGTTGCTCCCATAATTCTACTGGTCTTTCTCTCAGCCACCCCATTTTGCCATACGTTGTGGGGTGCTATCAAATCTCATTGAATGCCTTCTTTTGCATAGAATTTTTTTAATTCATTCAACACATACTCACCTCCATTATCGCTCCTAAGAACCTTCACCTTATGGTTTGTTTCTTTATCAACCGGTGCCTTGAATTTTACTAACTTGGAGAATTTATAATATTTTTTCGCATGAAGAAGAGCCTGCACTTTTGTGATAAGTCACCAAAAAAAATGAAAAAATATTTGTGCCTGACGCTGGAGGCTATTGAGGAAGGTATAAATACATAAGAGTGGATCCTTTTTAGGAATGTGTGTGCTTTGATGTCCTCATCATGGAATGTGGATTTTGTGTACTTCCCAAAAGTACATCCTTTCCATACATCATGCTACTCAAGTGCTCCTTTGGGAAGGCCTATGATTGTCTATTACATGATCTTCAAAGTGCCATGATGAAAATGGCCAAGAATTCTATGTGAAATTTCCTCGACATTGCGGCTTTGCAACTTCTCTACCTTTGTGCTCAATGCAACATAATATTACACATCTAACTTGTACAAGTTCTTCACATGAACCTCGATTTGATTCAAAGTTCCCATGGCTACGTGTCTCAAGAATGTTTTTCCTTTTTTGAAGATTAGATCATAACCATGGTCTTCCAAAAATAAAAAATAGATGGATTTTTCTTCAGGCTTGGAATGAACATGAAATCCTTGACCCGAGTAGGGAGCCTGACTCCCACTGAAATGTGACTATACCAATCTTGGTCATGCTATACCTTTCGTCTTCCCCCATATCAAGTTGCATCTACAAATATTTCTCCTCCGGGTCACTGAAAAAGCTTTTACACCCTATCATGTGGAACGATGCACTTGAGTGAAGGTACCACACGCTTACCATAAGTGTGTTGGCCATGTATGAAATGAGGATAAATTTAAGCTCAATGTGATGCCAAAGCTTCACATACTTCTCCTCCTGAGTTCTTCTTGTTGGTCTTCTTGTGTGGACACTTCATGGCATAGTTCCTAAATTCATGAGAATGAAATCATTTAACTTTCGGAAAATAATTCTTCTTGCCCCATTGACTAGGTTCTAGTTTGGATTGGGGTTTCTTCCCTTTTCTCCTTCTTTTCCATTTTATTAAAGGAAATTTTTTCTTCATCCTCTCCCTTCGATGAAGTTCAATCTATGATATTATGCCTTATTTCGTCCTATATCAAATATGGCCATAAGCGCTCCTAATTCGGTAGTTCCTCCCTCCCATTCACTGAATCTTTATAGTTATGCCAGCTCTTATGAAGGCCCAAAAGGGTTAGGCTTACCAATTTATCTTCAGGGTAAGTAACACAAACCTCTCCTAGTTCATCACAACATTGTGTCAACCTGATTAGATACTGTGATATAGTGTCATTCTTCTACATCTTGATACTTTCAAGTTTATCCTTGAGTGTTAGCTTCATATTGTCACTACTATTCTCGAACAATTATGTTAATGCTTTCCACATTCTGAACAAAATTTATTTTCCATGGAGAGTCGAGAAAATATGATCCCATACTCCCTCCAAGATTATCCTCCTTGCCTTGGCTACATCTTTATTTCACTGTGCAAGGACTTGGACATCAACTGTTGGTGGTCTTGGAATTTATGTCTTGACATATTCAAGAAATCCATTGTCATCCAATATTGCCTCCATGTGGTCCTTCCATGCAACAAACTTTAAGGTGACTTCCAAGGCATACTTTAACCTTATTCTATTGAAGGTGGTCTTCTCAACTCTAAAGAAATCCTACTACACTAATATTCAAATTTGAACCTCTCAGAAACAACTTCAAATTTCCTTCTCTAATGTGAATCGAGCTCTGATACCATGTAGAAATCAGGTTGTAGATTTGGAACTGATCATGAAGTTTTAATCAAAATCATAAGACACAAACCTAATCTACTGCTCTAAGGGCATTAATTCATAATTTAAAACAAGAATATTAGACATGAAAGAAGAAATAACACACATGCAACAATTATTTGTATCGGGGGAAAGAAATTTTCTAAAAACCCCAATTCCTTCTTGCATTAGTCAAATGAATAGAGATGTATTACAATTGATTTTCTTAACTCGGCACAAACTTCAAGTGCATAATCTATCTCTCTTCTCACTGAAAGCCTATGACCTAGACTTAGTCAAAATTTTCCTTTGCTTGAACTCCTATTTCTTGCATTTTTCCTTGAGAAATTGGGCCCAATTATTTAGGAAATTCCTTAGATTGAATTGCGCAATTCCTTAGGTTGATCATCTGACTACATGCAACACTTGTATAGTCAATACTAGTATAAATTTGATGTTACACTGCCTTGGAATCTCCACCAAGCCTAGGGAACTCGAATTCTTTGCATAAAATAGATATTTTGGGTTGATATATCAGTTAACTAGATGATCACTAAATTTGACTAAAGTCCCACTGCACAACATGACCCTCCACTAGTTCCTCCAACAGTTGCAACTAGTTTTACCAAAAAAAACCTTAAATAACAAACCTTGATAGCTACAAATCAACAATTACACATGATTAAATAATTTTTAACTCTTCCAAATTGAATTTACTGAGTAAACTAGGTGACACAATCTATGTCACACAAGTTAACATCATCCAAGTTGTCCGTTGATGTGGAAATTCGAATTTTCTCAATTTAGTCAAGGAAAAATAAAATTGAGAATTTCTTGCTACATTTTTAACAATGTCCAGTGCCAACAACTACATCATTAGGTACATTTAATCATTTTTTCATCTAAGTGGACCATTCTTGAAAGTAATGGGTAATTTAAGTTTTCAAATAAAGCTTCACATCAAAAATTAAGGTTTTGAACTTATAATGGAATTACCTTCCTAGGTAGGAGTGTTTAATAGAGTACCCTATTAGGTGTTTTCAATCCCTAAGAGGAAGTGACATGTCCATGTTCCACCCTTCAGTTGATAGTTTTCATGTGAATAATTATGAAATGAAGGGGAGAATAATTTATTTACAAGCATAGGGTCAAAGGGACCAACAATGATGGGCTCCTCATATTGAGTGTACATATGTGGGGAGGGATGAATATGTATGAGTTACCAACTTGTTGAAGGTACTAGAATTGCCAACATGTCAAGGGATCTCCCCGGTAAGAAGTCCCAACTAGACCTCAGACCATTTGGAGTAGGAGTCCTAGCAGTGGGTAGTAAAGTAGTGCCTTGAATCTGTTAGCGTGTAGAGGTAAGTATGATAACTTTATTAGAAGCAAGTGTGTGACCTTGTAGAAAGTCAACTGAGATGCATCAGGGGTTCTAACACACATAGGGGAAAAGGAATCATGTCCATTAGAAGCATGTAACAGTACACATCCTGCAAGGAACACACGAGTTGAATGACATCACACGATGGAAACTGAATAGTCCAAAAACCAAAGTGATGGATTAACACAACAACACATATTCAACAAGATTCATACAATTGCATACAAAATAGTTCATAAACAAATGCGTAATTTAAATAACATGCATTTCTAAAGTAACCAGAATAGTCTAACTACAATAACAACATATGCATGAAAATGTGTTGGCTCAGTTGTATTATTAAGTGAAAGTTCCATTCATACATACACCATTGAAAGCCACTAGCCCCAATAGTGAAACATTACAGTCAACACTTACTTCTCCTCCAAAGAGATGTACTCAATCTACGTTGTGGAGAAGCCAAGGCTCTTTACGATAACCTCCAAGAGTATGGGTCGTCTTTCTAGCTTCTACCGGTATGCCAGAGAGAATTCCGGGCCTCTAATACAGCAGGTTTATGCAATGGGGGAAGCCGTTAAGTTTTTTGTCAAGAAGGTCGAAGAAAAGCCTTTTGAGATTTTGCATATTGCAGATAAAAAGGTATGTGTACCACCTTTTACTTCCAAGTTCCAACCATAAAATGGCAATTAATTTTCTTTTGATTTTACTCCGGCTTATGAAATTCACTTTGAATGCAATTTTAAACTAGGAGAATAAATATCTCAGCTTTGTATTCCAAATCTAAATCCGCGGCGAAGAACTTGTATAGCAAGTGTGAGCCTGTTGCAGAGAGATGTTGCTTGTTGGCTTGGTACAAAGTTCGTCAGTTTCCTTTTGTTCCCCAACTTGTAGAGGAGCTTATTCCACCCTGTGCTTATTTTGTAAAGAAGTATAATTACGTGGTTTAGTATTTGTGTGATGGGAACTACCGAATGGCTGCCTGCCTGCACATTGTGCCTGTCGAGAAGATTGAAAGCACAATCTTCAGGGAATTGGGAAGGAAGGAAGACCAACTCACTCAAGAAAGCGAAGATAAGGTTGCTATTTCACATTCTGACTGACAATGTTCTGTTCTGATTGTCATCATTGCCTCCTGTCAAAACCGAAGATTTGAAATCAGTTGGTGACTTGGTATGGCTGCCTTGCATACCAAGCACATGGTGAACTAATTTCTAGTTTTGTTGGGATCAAGCGTTAACTTGAAATCTTGGTTTTGGTAGATCTGTTACTGTTCAGTTTTGTGCATTGGCTAGTGAGTGGTATGGTTGAGACTAGTTGAATTGAGGTAGTTTAATATAATAAATTGCCATTTTACAGAATTTATAAAAAAAATCGATATCCAGACTGGGTATACTCTCTGATTTGCTGAATGCATGATCTAGTATATCAATTTATTTGAAACTCTGTATATAATTACCGTCTTTGTAACTCTGTCAACCTAAGCTGAGTTGTTTATATATATATATATATATATATATATATATATATATATATATATATATATATATATATGGGGTTGGTATTATATAATTCTAGAAATTTGTGATTCTTTATAAAATTGGTTTATTAAAAGAATAAAAAATTTTCATAAGATTCTCTCATGAAGGGTTACTCAAGAAAAGATTTCCTATAAATGACTCTCCATGCTCTTTGAATAAAGATTATGAAACAATCGTACATCTGATTGTAAGTTACAAAAATACATAATAAAAAATACATTTTACCTAACTTTACACTAAACTAAATTTTACTTCTCTATTTCCTATATATCAAAATATCCTCAAAATTTAATAATAAGTAAAATAATCGACAATGTTATAAATATATTTCATTCCAATTTTTTAATATGGCACCACAATGCGTGTAAGTTCATAAAGTTGAGAGCATCTTGTAAATTTCATTAAGTCCAGACTTAAGTTTCTGAGCATGAAGTTTATGCCAAAGAGTAAAATAATTAAGGTTTTTTTTGTGTGAGTGTGTAAATCTGCTTCCTTACTCTAGGTCGATGCTTCCACCATTGTGCTCAATTTAGAGTATTTGTGAGTTGTTCCGCTAGATATTGCTTTGCATGATTCTTCTTATTGATAATTGGGTTAACAATCCACATTGTGGAAGGTTCTACATCTTATAGTCCTGATCCATTATAGTCCTGATCCCTTGTTTGGATGCATATGGGTTTCAATGATCCATTGTTTGGATGCATATGGGTTTCAACGTATTCAACTTAAGTAAATTTCATGATTCTAGTTTATAATTCCAAATTTTAACCTAATTTTTCTACATGTGTTTTAATCCCAAATGTATTTTTGTTTTTTTTTTAATTCTTATTTTTAGATGAATAATTTTGTTTTGTTGGGAAGAGTATCATAATATGAGTATTTGTTTTAAAAGTTGGTTGTATTTCTTGGAGACAAGGAACATATAGCGATTATGATTGAAAATAATTTTATTTATTAATAAAAAGGGATTTTGATATTTTATTAAAGGTGATTGAGAATGAAAAATGTGTGATTACAAGGATATTAAAGATATCAAAAAATTTTGTGGGTAGTATAATATTTTTTTAGGAAAGACATAGGGATTCATTCTTGTTGCAATAACTATGAGTTTTGGTTGAAGAGCTTTTTGTAAGTACAAAATTGATGGTAAGCATTTGAAAATGACTTCTTAGAACTAGATGAAGCAACTTAATACGGCATCTTTAAGTGCCATAAAAATAATTTTAGGGAAATAACAAAGAGGAGAGAAAGGCCAAAGTTTCAATATATAGTTCAGTAAATAACTTAGTTTCCCCTAAATAATGGAAGCATCTAATGCAAAGAAAGATTGGGATATTCTTCTTTTAACATATCAGGGTAATGACAATGTGAATATTTTGAAGCTTTGAATCCTCAAGGGAGAGTTTGAAACATTGAAGATGAAGGAGACAAAGCATTTACTAGTACGTGACCAAAGCGATGGGAGTTTTGAATAAGGTTAGGACACAAGCAGAGAGGATTGAAGATTAAAAAATTATGGATAAATTTCTTAGGAGCCTACCTAAGAAGTTTGAGATGGTGTTCATTTCCATATAGGAGTTCAAATATTTCTCCAAATTAATAAGAACCGATGGATATTTTTTTGTCCCATGAATAAGGAATTAGTATAGAATAGGATTCCTTAGAATATGAATTTGAGAATGAGTTATCCATTGGTATAGGTAGAGGAAAAGGAAGTATAGCCATACGTAAAACATGTAGAGGCAATCATCAATTAGAAGAAATATGTACAATGTAATAGTGTTGGCTTATGCGGGCTTGACCTAGGTTCAGATTTATTTAGCCAAACAAATCTCTACATTACTTACCATTTTGGCATCAATCCACATAGTGTGGACTTAAGTCTCATCTGAAGAAATATGGGGGGATGTTGGAAGCAAGATTCCGCATCCTTGAGATAAATGTGATGTTGGTTTAGTCTAACTAAACTAACCTTCGCGCAAGTCACTTCGCAAACTGTTCTACCCTTCAGTACCTTCATGACTTGTTATAATCAACTTTCATGCAGCCCTCACTAGGGGTTGAAGTCCTTTCACACTGTCAAGGCAGGGAGCTGCGATATCTCCTAGACTACGCCAAGTATCTTACTTATCTTATTAACAGATCTTGATCATTTTCAGGTAACATATATTCTATCTTGACAATACAATTATACATATCTGTGCACTCTATTGCAGGGGTCTACACACTCAGCAGTGGACTACTAGGCCTCTGCACGCTCAGCTGCAGAGCCTCTTCCTACTCTACGTCCCAAAAGTAGACTTTACACTTCAGAACTATCTTGCACACATCATATCTTTTCCATATTGTGATCTACTTAATTTCCTTAACTACTTAGAGCTTTTCTCTATTTATACAATCCCATGGTCCGCAGACCATGGATAGATCTTCTACAGTTGACATTAAATTATCAAAATTAAGGGCGAACAACCCTATGACTCTAGGCACGCTTTCAAAACTGCTTCCTTATGCTGAGCAACATCCACCTGCTCCTTGAGCGCCTTTGCTTGTTGCATCCTTGCGAGCCTTTGAGTAAGGAAATCATTTGTGCAGTCTCCTTTACCTCATCGTATCCTTGTTGCAACTCGCATGCCTCTGTCTCTAAGCGCTCTATGTTCAGGTGAACCCTCGTTTCTTCTTCCCCAACTTAAATTTCTTTTTCATGGCCTCCGTAATGGCAAAATCGTCACTCTTTCCTTTTGAAATGTTCACTGGGTCCTCCCTTGTGCAACGAAGTCATGTAATCCTATGAATCAGATGGTCTATGATGGGGATGGGCTCCTCTAGCCACAAGCACCTATCATGCACCAAGAAAAGCAGCAACCTGATATCAAAATGGTCACTGGGGCGCAATGGTAATGCTGCACCCAGAGCAAGTTTAGGAATCTTGCTTTCTCAACACCTCTGAGCCATTTTCGTGGCTCCAACTCTATCATTCTAGCTAACGCATCTATCTTCTGGTTCATTAGCTGGACGATTGCTAAATGTTGGAACTTTTGTGCTCCATGAGGTCCTAATTTTTGAATTTTAGTATGGGCACATGTCCCAAGTGCGCTCCTTCAAAATCAATGTTGTGATGGAGCAACAGAGTTTATAGAGAGCTCCTGCTCTCATTGTCATGCTGAAAGAGTTATTTTTGCGGACAAAACTAACCTCCCTAGGAGTCTAAGACTCTCTAGTGAAAAACAAGACAATTAAGAGCAATCCTTCTCTAAACATACATCATTCTATGAGAAACCAAGTGTTTTTCGATCCTACCTCAAGTCCAACGCTCGTTGTAGTAGTCCAGCCTCGCTGATCCGGATGAGCTCCTCCTTCACTTTGAAACCTGCATACACTAACAATCAAACGATTACATAACACCTGAATATTCCATAAAACAAAGCATATTCAACATATAGACCAAGGAGTATATGAAACAATTCATTAACAACAAATCATTGAGAAGAATGGACTTATTTGTATTAAGGAAACAAAAAAGAAACCATTACAACCTGAGCCTTGGTGTTGTGCAAGTTCCTCCCAGGGTCCAGCAAGAGTTTTCCTCTACATTGACAAGCTCACCCACCTCCAAATGAAACAAGAAAGGATGGTAATCGTTCCTCACAAGTCAACAATGGAAGTCCTAATTCCAGCAGCATTTACCCTTTGGAATGTTCAGCTTTCAACTTTCCCTCCTCTGGCCCAATGCCTGTATTTATAGTGTTCTAGAGGAAGTTATTCAGGTCCAACATCAATGGGATACTCCCTCTTTTGGATGGGGTAGCTCCTCTCTTGATGGGATAAGTTCCTCTTTCATAGGGATGCATGAACCATCTGGAGGCGCTCAATACACGTCAAACACTCTTCTAGAAGGCTCTAGAAGTGACCACAAGTAACTTTTTAAAGATGAAACTCGCGCCTTTTGACCTTTACAGGGGGACGCACCCATCCCTTGACTTACAGAGCGTACAAGTACGCAGGTACAATGAGTTTGGGATGTGTACATGCAGGCAAGGTAGAGAGAACCTGCGTACCCAGAGATAAACATGTTTTTTAGTGACTTTCTCTCTTTTTTGAAGTTTGACATGAAGAGCGGAGGTATAAGACTTGACAAGGAGGATAATATGACTATTGATGGAGCCATATTAACTGCAGATAGTCATGGTGACAAATTTCAGTGTAACAGATTGACCCCTAAAGTGCGAAGCCTGTAATAGATAAGGGTTTTATATCATCTAGGAAGGGTGAAGTACTTTATCATTTCAAGGATTATCTCGTGGAGAGCCTGGTCAGAACCTGCAATTTTCAACACAAAATACATGTATAATATTATATCATCGCTGAGGTAGGCATTCCCATACTCAGATCAAAACTTTAACTAACAGACTAACTATTTTGATACAGGAATGATTTCATAGTACATCATAATCATAGACTTGTGTAGACACAGTATGGACGCAACCATCTGTTTATAATTGGTCTACAATATAATGAATACAAAACTCCTCACAGCCTGGATGGTGGAAACTAGATCCAGGGTCTTCATCTCTACTTCCCGAATTGGTACGATTCTAGCCATGCGAATAAATGAGTCGATGTCGAACATGGTAGAAATACTTGATTACCAGTCAATGATGTTAATTGTTAGCAAGCGTGAGAGAGACCACCAGTAATGTCAATGGTTCTCAAAGTACCCAGCACAATCCCTGAGATGTGAATGAATGAGTCGGTGTCGAACATCTCATGGAATCCTTCGATCGCAAGTCAATGATGAAAACTGACGTCGAAGGCGAGAAACCTGCCATTGATGCATGCAGACTCCAAGGTACTGAGGATTTCTAAGTCAACTCTCCAGATAATGTGCTGATGTTGATAGAAAGCGACCCGTCGCAGGCAAGCCCACAACACCTAAACCATAGTTCAAGTTGAAGAAATGTTGCTGCAAGGACTGACTCAATGATGACATAATGAATGATAGGTATTTTGTGGTTGAATGTTTTGTTTACAGACCTCTTGAACACATAACGACACGACAGATGGTTTGGTAATAAATGACTCAAAGTCGACTCCCATAACCTGGCTAAAGATGTCAAATGATCTTGGTCAACTGTGAGGTAAAGGATTTCCCAACCCAGGTGAATGAATAAGTGTCGTGTTCAAGAGTGGTAGTAAGGTTTTTTCTGAGACAAAAGGATATCAAATAGGCTCATTCTTCTCACTTTTCCCCCACCATTTCTGGCAAGTACCTCTTTATTTTTTACAAGCTTGAGGAAGATAACATATGCTTGATTATAAGCTCATCCTTCGGATGAGTCTAACTTAGTTTTGATTCGAACCCTAAGAAGGAGTGGTTCGTTCCTGTTTGTAATTAAACAGGTCCTTTACTGTGAAATTTTAACGAGTACAGTATAGGAGAAACTCAGCGTTTTTCAATTTTGTAGAGTCTGAAAAACTTAAGAAGACTCCAGATTGGACTTTTTCGTAAATTTGTGTCTCCCAAGCCCGAAAAAGTATAAAATAATACCTAGGAGAACTGCTTGATCTTGCGACCAA
>APFE030824854.1:45923-81349 GCA_000404065.3 Pinus taeda | reverse complement strand
AACACAAACAAGGCAAACAAATTAAGTAGCACCTGAAAAGCCAATATCATAAAACATATTTAACATGAAAGTCAAGGAGTCCATGAAACAAATAACATGAGATACTTGTTGAGAAAAATGAGTCTGATTGTATTAATTCAAAAAAAGAAGAACTTTACAACCTTTGCCTTGACACTGTATAAGCTCCTCCCAGGGTCCAATAAGAAGTCTCCTCTACTTCTACAAGCTTCACTCACTCCCCAATGAAGCCAAAAAGGTATGTGATCTCTCCTCTTAAGCTCAACCAGGAAGTCTTGATTTCACCAGCATTTACCCTCAAAAGCGTTCAACTTCTAACCTCTCTAGCCACTAACCGAATGCCTCAATTTATAGTGCAATGGAGGGAAGTTACTAGGCCCTCCTTCAACGGGATAGAATCCTCCTTCAAAGGGATAGCTCCTCCTAACAAGGGATTAGCTCCTTCTCTTTTGGGATGCATGAACCACTTTGGAGCGAACAATCCACGTCAAAATTCCTTCTAGAATCATCTAGAATTAACCCAAAGTGATTTTTTTAAGATAAAAATTGTGCCTTTTGACTTTCACAGGCATACACACCCTCCCCTTTACATACAGAGCATATAAGTATGCAGGTACTCTGAACAAAGGGTGCGCGCCTGCAGGCAAAAGTGAGAGAAAGTGCGGAACCAGAGTTACATTGCTTTTTGATGTCTTTCTCTCATTTCCAAAGCTTATTTTGAAGAGCTGAGGTCTGAGACTTGCTTAGGAGGTTGGTATAGGTGGTGATAGACCCATACTGACTGCAAATAATCAAGGTGACGATATTTTTGTGTAACACCCACTCTTCAGTGCCATGGTGGAGCTCGGTTTCCAAGTACTGATTCATTGGTATGATGCCCAGGGTATGACAAAACAGATGCACCCATTCAGGCTGAGGCTCCACTCCATAAGCCTTAGTCCATTTGGGCAGATTATCTTGGGGATCATCCCTTCCATCATGCTTTTCCATCATCCACACTTTTGGCTTCCGAAAACATATTCCCGTCATCCTCCTATAATTGCGACAATCATTGAAACTCTCCTTGTGCATACCCCACCATATTGTAGGCATAGTGCGTAGTACCTAGTCCAAGGCCTAGAAGCTATGTTTCTTCGACACTTCTCTTTCAAATGCATCCAAAAAGGAAACAACATCAGTTATCCCACCATAATTAGGTAGATCCATGACTTCGGTTGACACACAGTGCAATGACTTAGTCATCGTATTACAATGCAGTGTATATACTTCATGCATTCAGTTCTTCCAGTGCTCTAATTCTTCATCTGAATCTGACATACATGAGCTTTCATGGTCCCATGAAATATGTATGTCTGTTGTTGGATTCATCCAATCCTGGTCTCATATTGTTATCCTATAAATCTAGTCAAGATCATCATCGCTTTCATAATCTCGGATTGGTTCGATATAGCGTAGTCCCTCTGCGGAATCCAGTGACTTCACTATGTAGAGTGACTTCTTTTCAAATATCATCTTCTGCTTCTTCAGGATGATTACCCCATTCATGTCAGTGGCCCAGTTGATTCCAAGGAGCACATGGTATGGATTACTATCATCCACAATCTCTATTAGTTCAAACTTTTCCAGTGCACTTGTGCCCTCGATGTCAACTGTGACCCCTTGCAGCCTCCCCATTGTGATAATTTTATGTTGATTTTCCATTCTTAACTCTATCAGAGGCCACTAGAGCATAGGTCTCCCCATTCTTTCCCAAGTCTATTTTCGAAAAACGTTAGCATCGGACCCTAGGTCCAGGATAACCTGGTCCATCTCATATTCCCCAATCTGTGTGGTGAGTCTCATTTCCTTCTCGGTCCTTCCATTGTGCTTGCCAAGCTTCCTGACCACCCGTGGTTCACCAGTAGTGCCATCCTTACTAGCACACCAATTTATCAATTCTTGTAGGCCCTTTAGAGCCTTACTGTCACGGAGAAGCTTCATGAAGGTCTCCAATAATGTGGTAATCATCGATGGTTCCATTTCATCAGCTAGTTTATCCCAACTTCTTGAGGTAAAGGCCTTGGCGAAGCTTTTATTTACTTCAATAAATTTTTCTTTTGTGCGCTCCAGGTCAAACCTAGTCTCTTTTTTTGGTGCTTTACAGACCCATTTGCCTTCTGCAGGCTACTTGCCTTTATCCTCCCCTGTCGTAGTTCCTCTTCGCAGCATAATGTTTACCTTAAGTTCTTGATCACGAAGCCCAACCCTCATCATCTAGGGGATCCGTGTTGGCTGCGGAGGTTACGCCCCCTTTTCACGAATCTTAGCCACAAATGCTAGGTAGTATTCAGTTGCATGGTCAAATTGAGTAAAGTAGCGGCATGACAATTGTTTCAAATTTGGACAATCCCTCACGGAGTGACTGTTACCCTCGACCTCTCCTAGTTCCTCCTCGTCTTCGGCCTTCACCATGCCCCTGATACTCACCTCGCATTCCCCCAACTCCCTATTCTGGAGGTCACGTTTCTGTCTGCACCATGTATGCAGGTGTCTTGTCCATCATCAATTCATAACTTTGACAATTGCACTCATCATGTCTTACTGATTAACAAAAATTGCAAAAGAGTTGTGACAGTGTCTGCACAAATTTCTGTAGCAAATGGCAATTGTCAGTTGCATCCCAGCCACCTAGAATATACCGCACCATAGCACAAACCTTGCACTTGGCCCTGCTACGACCTCTCGTTGTAGAGGCATTTGTCCTCTTGTTGCAACATAGTTCATGAAGACTGGGCAGTGATCCTTGTCATTCCCCTGACCCTTTCATTTTATGCACCAAACTTCTTCTCATGCCTTTGGACGAGATCTTCTATCCTGCTTCAGACTTTGCATTTCAAGAAAAAGGTTTTGCAACTGCGGATGAATATGTTAAACCCCCATATTAGCATCCTCAATTGGTGCCTCATGTAGCCTCATTGTGATTTCCAGAGCTTCTGCCTAGGTCCCAATCTTTTGTTGTGATGGCGCAACCCTTAGGTGGGGTAGGAGGAAGGCCACAAACCATTCACGGTGCTGCCCATCAGTTAGGTTCATGTTGCCTTCATGGATCATACACTCTGTTCTTTGATCCAAATCCCAGAGTGTCTCCCCCGAATTCATCATGATCTCCTTGAATCTTAGAATTAACTGTGCTTGAGACTTAGGTCTAGTGAATTCTCTATTTAGCATGACTTGGATATCCGTGAATGTTGATGTTGGGTTATCAATACTGTACTTAATGTAAGACATTAGTGTGGCTTTCTTCATTTGCTCATTTGTGATACCCTGGGCTTCCCATACAGCCTTCATGATGAACCATAACCGGTCCAGATCTCCATTCCCTATGCCCTTGAATATTGGTAGTTTTATGGATTTTGCATATTGAACAGTGGAGGTGGTGGTGGTATGGGTGATGGGGTGAGCGGTGGAGCCGAGGATGGAGATGGTGTAGATGGATGGGATGAGGGTGGAGGTGGTGTAGATATTCAAAGGAAACCTTGCCTTATCAACTTGCTAGTGCTAAGAGGAGAAGTCTATGGTTCTCCTTCGTTGTCACTCAAAGGAGGTCTGATCAGCAGCCTATACTCAGGACCTCTTCTTCCTCCATCCATAAAAGGCTTTTTGCTTCATGTAGCTCCAAACATAAAGGTAACCACATAACCTATTGTTCACACAAGAGCATCTTAATCCAAGTACTCAACAATTTTAAATACTTACCTCATGGACCTTTAAAGATGAAGTGCTCTGGTTCACTGTAACTGATAGAGGTATCAACCGTGATCTCCATCATAAATGCTCCTATGATGCAGTCGATCTTGGCTTCAAAAGCTTCCAATCTCCTTATTAACTTTGGTGTCCAAACTATCAGATTGTCAAGCCTCAACCTTCCTTGGCTATCTACCATCTTCACGATCCACTCATATAACTCAATTGGGAATTAACAGAAGAAGATTTCATGTATTTCTGTGTATAGGTATCTATCCAATGACTATTCTTTCGTCAATCATTGATTCTTGTTTTCTTGCACCGTGAATTCGTGGATCTTTCTATCCAACCAGGTTTTGATTTCTTTCTTAATTGGATTCCAATGATACGACATCACACATCTCGTTATGCAGATCTTGGTCCTACCAAGAGAACCATTTGTTGGCTTGATGGGTCCTAACCCAAGTTAAGATTTAAGTTGGCCAAAAAAATCCCTATATTACTGGCCCTTTCGACATTAATTCATGAAGCACAGACTGAAGTCTCACTCGAAGCAGTATGTGGGGATGCTAGAACCTAGTTTCCACACCGAGATATGGTTATGATGTCATTTTATGCCCTAACTCTACTTTCACATAGATCGATAAGCCATTTAGGGCTTATCGATATACTTCTCTTAATCAGCCTTAGACCTTTACAAAGGTCTATGACTGTCTTTCGTGGACCCTAATCAACTGAGTCTACAACTTACGCACCTCTGCAATCAATCCTAAGTCTGTTATTACCCAGATCACCTTACGTATGTGATAACTTTAACATGCATTAAGATATTTTTCGTGTAAACAGATATTATGACTTCCATTCGTATAACAATGTAAAACATGTAAAATCACACATCAACACAGCATTAAATCACAAACCCATTATTCATCATAAAATAATCATATGTATTCATAATAGAAGTAAAAGGGAAAAAACTCAGATATTTCCAGAACAGTTTCTTTATTAATGCTTTAGATCTTCTTATAGACTTAAACTACCCTACGCACACAGCTGCAGGGATCTGTGCACTGAGCTGCGAACTCTACTCTAGGCCTTTATGCACACAGGTGCAGATCCTCCCTTCTACTCTAAGACTCTTTTCTCTTCACTTCTAAAGACACATTACATTCATTCTTTGCTCATCAACTGATGCCTTAGACTCTCTAAGACTCTCCTTTTTATCCAATCCCATGGTCCGCGGATCATGGGTAGATATCCAAAACATACACAAATTATCTAAACTAAGGGCAGGAAAACCTTCTATCTTTATAGATCTTTGCACTCCCTGACCACAAAATGCAGAGGCTTTACATTTCTTTACACAAAATTTGGGCCTTCTGCCCCAAAACTTTGGTGTTTAACCAAAATTTAACGCTAGGGGACCCGTTCCAAATAGTATAGTATAATTTCGATCACAGACCTATGATTAATAAAATACACATCACGAGACTCATCTTAATTACTCAATTTACATCCAGTCACAATGGGTGCCCTACGAGTCTTGCAATCTTCCATAAGAAACATTTTCTAAAGGTCTTTTAGATTCATTCAAGGGGAAATTAAAAATACCTTTTTTTGACTAAGTGACTTATAGCCCAATGAAAAATGAGAACTCTCTAAGAATGGATGTTAAAAATTAGTTCTACATATCTTCACAAAACATTTCAGTCATTTTTTCTATATCTGATGCAAATCTAATTCATATTTTTGGGGTATTGGTCCTATTAACAAAACAATCTCAAACAATTCCCAAAATCAACACTTCTGTTAATCCCTTTGGGATTGAAATCCCACAAAATCCACAATGGGAAGATTTGTTACAAAGTGGAAGTAATTGAAAGGGTGGAAAACTTTAAGTGAGTATGGCTAAATGTAAAAATATAATAGTCCTCTCCCAACTCTTCCACTCTTTTTCCCATGACCTTGAGCCCATTTCAAAATAAAATGTGACTATCAAGATCCGTGAGAAGTGTTATCCAAGAGGAGCCTAGTCAAGACTTTACTTAACTATTTTGGGTAGCTTTATATATATCTTGGAAAAATGAAAATGTTTCCTGGAAAGAGAATAAGGAAGCCCTCTATGCAGGAACCACAACTAAAATTTCAAACTCCTTTACAAAGCATGCTCACTAGGAATGGAGGTCACCAAAAGCCACTAGGGCCCACCCACTCTCAACAACAATCGTATTTAGTTAAGCACTTAATAAAATCTTTAAGATAAGAATAGCCAGGTGGATATATCATCAATTCTCATCCTTTTTCGAATGTTGAACTTTGAAGTGACAAATCCCTGTAGAGAATGAAAAAATGTTAAGTCCTTTGCATGCTCTTTATAATTTCTCAACTCTTCTCTTGGATTCACCTTTTTATGCCTGAATACCTTACCATGACCCTCCTGGAATCTTCAAAAATCAATTTATATACATATAATGTCTCTCTGCCTTATTAATAAAATATAGTGCTACTACAAATCATAATCTACATCAATCATATAGAAAAGATTGGTGAATGAGGGGTTTGAAAATAAAATAAAGTTTTATTTCTCATACCACACTTGAAATTCTTTATCAAATTAAAAATAATATATAGGTTATGAATGGTTTTGTCTGTACCCATGAATGTAGGATCAAAATACCATTTTAGGGCAAAATAACAAAACTACAGTCACTGCAACAAATTGTCTAATTTAAAGAATTACATCCCAATTCTAAATAAATTTTCTCCTAATAAACTACTCAATGGGAATCCAGATCCTTTAGTAAATTATTTTGACCTTGGTCAATGGAATTTTATGGATGCCCCTGCATCAATATCACTCCCAAAATTGATGTCATCTACATACACAAAAATTATTAGAAAACATTGATTGTCATATTTAATGTAGAGGTTGTTGGATGTTGTTCGTCATTTAAAAATCCACTATTGTATATATTTCTCCAATATTGCATACTATGTTCTTGGGGATTTTCATAATCCTAGAAGTCATTCATTGGTTAGAAAACTTGATCTTCCTCTTTAGATAACTTAAAAGAATAAATAAGATAACTGCAATATTTTCATTACTCACAACGTATTCAATCTTAACAATATGGTAAACAGTTAGATTTTTCAAAAAATTACAATTATCTAGGATGACCTTAGATTTTGAATGCATAGTAGGGATTTTAGAGATCTTATTGCATTATTACTATCATACATGATTGGGATATAATCAACAAATTCAAATTTGATATCCTTGAGTTTTTTATTCATCCTAATAATCTAAGTACAACAAGTAGTGATTGGTATATACTTAGCATTAGTTGTAGACAAGGAAAATGAACTTTGTTTCTTTCTTACCTAAGATATTAGACAATTTCCCAAAAGATATGGTGCATTGCTAGTGTTCTTTCTATCATCAATGCTAGCCACCTAATTTTCATTAGTATATTCTCTTAAATTAAACTCTTTTCTTCTTCCATATTGTAAACCATAGTCAACTATGGCCTATAGATATTTAAATCTTATTTTCATTACATTTACATGAATCTCTTTAGGTTTTGATTGAGAACTTGCAATAACACCCTCAAATTGCATTATACTAGGTCTTAATGCTATAAGGTATAGTAGAATTCCAATCATACACCTACGAGTAGCCAAATATACATCAGGAGACTCATCATCCTTGCTGAATTTAAATTTAGTCATAATCACTATTCTAAAAGCCTTGTAGTCTTCCATGGGAAACAAAATTACATTTTTCTACTAAAAATGATAACTCTCCAAGAATGGACATTTCAAATTCCTTCTACATTTCTTCAGCAAATTGTGAGCCATTTGTTCTATATCATTCCCAAAATTTATGCCATCTACTTACACAACAATGATTAGAACTTTCATTATCATAATTAATGTAAATGTTCCTGATTGTTGTTCCTCATTAAAATCCATTATTATATATTTTTGGCCAATCCAACATAACAAGTTATTGAGTCTTTTTGTAATCCATACAAGGATTTCATTAGTCAAAAAACATGTTATGCCTCTTCATATAGTTGAAAAGCATCTTCTTGTTCAATGTATAATTCATCCTCAAGCTCACCATTAACAGATGTTGACTTGGTATCCATTGGATAAACTTTAAAATTCATATAGCTTGTAAATTCCAAAACATTATAATGGCTTCTAATCATACTATAGGGGTAGAATTTAATTTTAAGTCAATACCTTATAGCTATGCATATCCTTTGCATACAAGACTTGATTTATAACTCACCACCTGTCTTTCTTCATTCAGCTTATTCTTAGGTATCCACTTGGTACCAATGATGTTTTTGTCTTTTGATCTAGGAACCTTTCGTAGCAAAGTTTTACAAAGTTTAAATATCAAAGGTTTTATCAAGTAAAATCTGACAAGGAACAAAAATTAAAAGGTAATTATAGATATTTTGAGTCCATCTATTCATAATGACAAAAAGAGGCATGATTTGTATGCATTTATTGAATTTGAATGGAAAGAGAGGCACCATGCGTAGCTTCAAAACTTGGGTGGTCTTGTTATTATGCATAATCTAAAAAAAATGAAAGAAGTGAATGGTCATATAAAAGTGACACATAAACCATAGATTTTGATAGTTAGCCCCTCTAGTAGGTTTTTTTGGATATTCATAAGGGAATATGATTCATATATGGAAGTTACTTTTTGAAAACATTGAGAATGTCAAAAAATTTAAGATGATGCAGTTACACCATCCAAAGGGCTCGTCTACCCTACCATTTCCTCCAAATAATACAATTTTTTTCTCGAAGCAATGGAACTAGTAGAATTTTGGTATGGAGTGGGTTGAGCAAAGTAAATTTACATTAAGAAATATGTTGGGAATGGTGGAAAACGCAAAAAGATGTTTGGTGTGAAGTCTCATTATGATGCAGTTACTTTGAGAACATGGAATTGGCATCAAAGTGAATGTGAAGCCAAGTTTTTATCTATATTTGTGGTTACTTGAATCAATGAACTCATACGTAAAAGAAGTTGTTTTTATGATATGGTAACCATATACTTGAAATAAACAAATTTTTCCATGTTTTGGGATGTTGGGTTGTGTTATATTCTTTCCACAACTAGCCCATGTAGTTAACCTGGGGGTTAGAAGGGGGGTAGATCCCCCCCCCCCTTTCGTTGTGCTGATTGCATAGCGCGGGATTCACATGGGGTTTAAGGGGTGCAAGTAACCCCCCTCTATGGGGTCCGGGGTAGCGCCTCAGAAAATTTTATTTTTGGACCCTATATTATGTTGACAGGACCTACCTATGGTTTTGTGCATGTTTTTTGCACATGGTTTTGGATGCAATGGTTTTTGGTCCATGGTTTTAGACGTGATAGTTTTCAGTCCATGGTATTGGATGCTTTGACATGTATAAATATGTACTACAACATTGAAAAGAACATAATCAACAATCAAGCTGGTAGTCTAGTTTTGGGATCGAAGGGAAAATCTCTTTGTACATGTGTTTTATGTGTTATGCTCTCGCATTGTTTATTTTATGTGTTTTAGAATTTGTATGCAAGTAATTTCTATACAGGGTTAAAAGCTACATGGAAGCCCCATTCAATTTATTCCTCTTTCTCCAAAGCCATCACTCTTTTCTATTTCATGTGAAAATAACATTTTTTTTTCTTAACTTATCAACTATTACTACTAAGGCATCACTTGATGGTATGAAGGCACCATTTTAATTGCCAGGGAACTTATGATGTCTATCAAATATTGGGGCTATGTTACATTATAAATAAGGTGCGCTTGTCCTACAAGTAGAAAATCACAAAATTCAATTTTAAGATGTATACTATGATAGGCCAATGTCAGGCATTAAGGTTTCTAAGAGAAGTTATATTCCATGAATCAATATTTCAGTTTTGTAACCCTTGTGACACTTTCACCACATAGATCTGTAGTGTGTATAGTTGAAATGAATGTTGAAGAAGGCAATGTTAGTGGCTATTGGTATCTATCCTTCATTTTTATAGACCTTAAAATTGTGTTCTATGATAGATTTTGCATGGAATTGCATCTTAAACATCTTGCAGATTTTGTAAAGGATGTAGGGTGGTGAGTTAAATGTAGTCTTCCCTTACTATTTATTTCTGTTATTGAGAAAACTAAACCATGGGATGGGAAAAGATGTAGATATTTTAGAGGAACATTAGTTCTCATTATAGAAACCAATGGATAATGAGGATGTTAAAAAGACAACTTGTAGGAGATTCATATTTTAGGCAATGTAAGAAATGTGGCTATTTCAAAACTTTTCTCAATTCTCTAGAAATATATAAATCTTGTTGTGAAAATTTTTATTCACAATGAGAAATTGGAGAGAAAACATGAACAAGTTATGGTTGGCCATTAAATTAACTTGTGAGACAATTGATTGTTCAATTATCTGATTGTTGATCTAGTTTACTGAAGAATATAATTGCACAAAGATAATGTTATGTAATTATAAAGTTTCTCATATTATTCCCCTCGTTGTGGATTGTCACAAGGATGATTGTAATGTACTTCTGATTCTGGATTGTGCCGAGGGTGATTGTAATGTACTTATTTGTTCTAGGTGTTGCGATTACACATTGATTGTGCTCGAATATTAAGTTGACACTCTTGAGATACAAAAGTCATATTGTTTTATGAATACCTCATAAAGTGTTGCATGGGAAATTCTATCAATGAGGTTTGTTATATGGTAAAAACATGTTCTGACATGTTTGCGAAAACTTAGACAGAGCGCTCTCGATGCCTATTTTCAATTTTTTTATGTTGTGATGTAGAGGCTTATATATGAGGAGGAAAAAGGTATTTATAAGAGATACACTTATCCATCTAGCACTGCTAAAGCTAAATACATATTCTTCTATAACTTCAGCATATCCAGGATATTGAACCTACGCTATTATAGCCATGGATTGGAGTGAATTTATCATCAATGACATCACTACCTATAACTTGGAATTTACTCATGTCACAGCTACATTTGTATCTTTGTTGATAAAACTAGTGGCCAAGCTTGACAATCTTGTTAATTGTTCATATTTTCTCAGCGTAAGCACAAAGTTTAAGAAACTTTTTGATATTTTATGGCCTTTCAACTATTATATCAATTAACCATCCTATTTTTGGGTGCCCAAAATGATGAAATTTATGGGCCCTTGCGTGATCGAAGCTTAACGAGGGGGGGCTCAATAAAAAAAGTTGTATGTCAAAAATAGCTTATGGGAGGATCAACTGTCAGGATTTAATTAACCACCATCGTTGGGTGGTAAAACCACCATTGGCTTTAATGTTCGGACCCACACATACCTTCACTCAATGTTAAAACACTATTATATAAATTTTGATGGCTCAAACAAAAACCGTGAAACACATTGTCATATATATTGTATTTTTTTCTGAAAATGGAGAGTATATATATATATATAATACTGAATTTATTAAAATGTTCTACTAATAATCAATTATGTTAACCCTTTTAACGGAAATAAACAATTTTATTAGCAGTAAACAAAATAAGTTTTATGACTGATTATATAGTTATTTATGGGTGGGAAAATAAATGTGATAAATAGGTACCAAAAAGGGGTTAAAAGTTCTTGAGGTTTGATAGTTGTACAATTTAATTAATATCTTATAAAATATTTATTGAAAACCAGACTCCATTCCATTATTTTTTATCAAAGTTGTAGTCAGTTTGATCTTTTTCTCATGTTTTCATCATTTCATAAATGTTTTCCTCTACTTTAACTAATGTATGTAGGGACCGCTTTTCTTGAAATATAATTGTAGATTTACTAATGCACTCTTTCTTGTTAATGGTACCTAAAGTTGAGTACAACACCTTAATGTGCGTTCCATTTGTTTCAAAAAACTTATTTTCATATTTTAACTTTCTTGTTCTATTTATCATGTCATTTCCATGGTTTTAACATAAATTACATTTTCTCGTACGTTATTAAACCTTGCTTCTTCTTATGCTAATTATTTCCATCATATTTAATTATGAGTTCTGCAACCCTCAAAATATTGGGCAATCTGATTGTAAACGAGAAGTTTCTGAACTACAATTATTCATTTCACTTATCAATAGCCTCTCTCCAATGAGTTGTCTTAAAAAGTTTCATCAAATTCCGATAGATGTCGTAGGCAATGATACCCTATATCTAGGGGTTATTCCCATTGTTAGAACATGTAATTGGCATCATTTCTAATGAATGGATAACCAAGGTATTTTACTTGGGTTTTTATTTCTCAATGGAGAAAAATATTTAGAGATGAAACATTGGTTGTTTATTATTCATCTCGAAACTCCATGCTTAAATTGGATACTGAAAATACTAAATGGAAAGAAAAGGTATTTGATTTTTCTGGGAACCTATATTGTTTTTTATTCTCTCTTTCCTCTATCTTCCTATATGTACCAAAAATATTATCTTCTTCCTTGTATACTCAAATGATAAAAAAATCCTCAACTGTATATTCTTCAGTGAAAAGAGAAGATTTGACCTCTTCCTGTATCATTTCTATTGGATTGAATCCTTCCTCTAAATCAAATGATAAAAATTGCGTATGTATTATGATTCTTTTTTAATATGGCCATTCATGTCAACCTATTAGTGAAAAGGCTAATTTGTAATTTGGCATCCACTCTACTTGATAACATCTTTGTTCTCTCTGCTCCCACTGCTTAGTCTGTAATAGCCCACTAATTTTTTGAATAACAACCAATCATCAAATTTCACCCAACTCTTTTATCTCCTCTTCATCAGTAGCTACTCACCTCTCGGACTTTTTGTCTCCACATCAAACAAAAACTTCTCAACCTTATTTCTCTACGCAGGCACCTTCATCCTTTCTCATAGCACATACACTTTTGGAATTTTTCACACCACATCGGCAACTTTGGCCTTGCTCACACAACATAGTAAACTTTAGCCTTACTCACAAAGCGCACAAGAAACTTCCTCCTTACACAGATTTTCACAACTCTCGAGTTCTCTTACCTATGCATAGGCACTCTCGTCTTTTCTCTCTAGAACTAGCTCTCACTCAGGCTTGCACGACAGTGCGCACACTCATAGATTTTCCTCTTAGCTCTCTATAAACTCTGATGCTTTCCCTAAGTTTCTCATCTCAGCTGTTTGGTTTTGTTCCTCTGCTCCCCTCCAGTCGATGTTTCCACTTTCTCCTGCATTTATAATGTGTGAGTGTAGCTTGCAATGGCCCTCCCATTACATTGTTGCATTTGAATTGGTCTTTCCCACTACAGTAACCATGAGAATAGGCACCTGATAGTTTCTACATACTGAGAATGAATTCTCAGTCCACCTGCTCACACCAACCACGAAAAATCCTCTCTGTGTGAATCTCTCCCATCACTGAGGCCCTTCGTGCATATTGATGGTTTTGCATGGCTTGGATGTACATCAACGTGACTTCTCAATTATACTCAAGCATGGCCTTCCTTTCTACTATTGTGTCTCCTATCTGTTTCTTGTCACCGTTTAGAAACAATGATCTACCTTAGAGTACTTCATCGCCTGACTGCATGGAGCTCCATGCTAAGAAATTAATTCTCAACTGACCTCAAGGTTGACCGAACACTCTATCCTGGAGATCATGGTCCTTGCTTTCTTGACCTAGTGATCTCTGATAGTTTCCATTACTCCTCAGATCAACTCCTCTGCCTCTACATTCAATCTCACAGCTGCCAATCCATAAGCGTTTATCTCTCTGTACTGTGCTATCAGAGAAATTCCACATCACAACTTCATAATAGTGCAATGTTCATGTCGGTGCCTATCTTCCTTTCCTATGCTTTTCACGGTTGGATCTATGGACTTACATGACAAGATCCCAACCAATATCAGAAGCTCCCTCTATCAGAACTTTTTCAACAATCAGCTGCTCTAAAGATCCGATATCCTAATCCTCTGATTACCAAGCTCCTTCTGCTTCGCCCTCACACTATGATTCTCACCATAAGACCGTTTCATGTTACTATCAATTATAATTATGGTGTTTAAGCCTTCAAACTCCTATTGGGGGCCATTCTCCCTTTGTTAACTTCTCTGCACCCTTCGTTCTTTGATCTCTGAAGACCATGCTCCATCCCAATATTAGAATCCATTCTATATTAGAACTTTTCCAAACTCCAACCATTCTAAAGTTTCAATGTCTTGAACCTACAATTGCCGACTCCTGATATGATGTCATCACTCCACATGGTGACTCCTTAATGGTGACATGTGTCACCCGGTTCTAGCCCATTAGCCTACCCAATCTAGTTGAATATTCCGGCTATGTGTCCTATCATATTTCCATGTCATGCTAACATCAGCTGCCACTATATCTTATCGGAGCCAACTAGATGCTACCATTTTTCTTTATCAGAGCCAATCACATGTTGTCATGTTTCCTTATATGAGACTATCATATCTTTCCATTTGTCTTGCTAGAGGAGTGATAGGAGGACTCATCAACGATGGTTTTGCACTGAAATCCTTTATTAGTATTCCTTTTTCATTATTCGTTGCCTTTAAACACTTATCGACACTTATTAATATCACAATATTTTAAAATTTCCTCACTTGACAAAGTTTCGATATTGCGATCTCTGTTATGCTAATGTTTTGATACATTGATCTCCGAGATTTCAATATCCTCCAACCTCTGATACAACCTACTTTGTTGTATCACACCTCCTATATTTTGATATCGCCGATATGTTTACCTTTGATATTCTAATGCATTTATCTCTACGGTTTATATCTCTTGTTACATCGAACCGCTGACCTTTGATCATCAATACACCAATATGTTGATGTCCGATCACCAATCGACTACTATGATAACCTTCGGTCATCGATGCGTTGTTGTGTCGATCTTCGCTATCCTGAACCTATGATATTCCTATATTCTTTAGTACTTCAAGTCCCCAATCATCGGCAAGCCATAAATTTTGAACCATGAATCCATTTCTGGACTTCCACATTTCATTGGAAAGCTCTTCCAAAGAAATTTCCGATGGAGAGGATCTCATGTAGGGTTTGAGTCCATATTCCACTTCTAATATGGATCCAAAATATTTACCAATGTTCTGTGCCTTGAATCTCTTCCAAGCTGATATCACAACCACCAAGCTGATCCTTTGCATGAAGCATGCAACCAACATGGACTTCCTCCTGGTCCATCATTGTAATCACCAATTTATGGCTTCTCCAATAAGCCTGCTACTGTGATGATTCTCTACATGAAGCATGTAGCTACCATGTGATGCCTCCTGGGCCATCATTGCCAACATATGCTCTGTCAAGCATCCAAGCTATCCTGGTTAACAGGAATGTTCATTCCTTCCAATAGTTAGTCGATGCCAACTACGTAACAGATCTGCCTAGCATGATTGTTGTCATCAATGCCAACACACTTGCAGTTTCCTTCAGTAGGCCATCAGCTATCCAGATAATGCCAATTGTCCAATATATACTCCTTTATGTGATCTATTTCCTTTTATAGGCTTTTCCATGTCAGTTTGATCATCAAAGGAAATCATAAAGCTATAAAGGTTGAATGGACACATCCCTAGTCTAAATAAACTATTCCATGATGTGAATGGACGAGTCTCCACCCTAGATGGAAAAGTTCATCGACTTTATCTTATATTTCTTCCATCAATAACTTAGGCATGGTAAACCAATTGTAATCTCAGTAGTGATGGAACTTGTGCATGCCTCCCAAAACCATAGGGGAAAGCGTTGGACTTTCTAAAAAGTCCAAACTATTATAGAAACACCATGACTAAGCCATGGTAAAAAACCTCATAAATGGCCTGTTATGGCTTATATGATCCCTTTTTTGGAGTGAAGCACCGTGATTATGACCACGTATACCCACTGTGCACGAGATAGTTTCATTATCCTATTCACAACCCAACCACATAGTATCTCAATTAGAAATCATGGAGAAAATGTGCATTTATAAGAAACCCTTTCATTTCCTAGCTCCCTTCCTATATCCTTTGTGGCCAGGTGCATGACCATGTCCTTATGAAACAAGTCACAATCAAGGTCTACCATATGGCTATGTTGAGTGACTGAAGGTCGGGACTGACTCATATTTTGATAAATGGTGTAGTTTGGGCTAATCTTGGTTGTATATCAAGGGGTTTGGAGGTCACGGTGAAGCTTGATGTGACAACGAAGATGATTGTTACAAGATGTTGGGCCAACCTCTCACTAAAACTCCCATCGAACTATGTTACCATTATAGTATATTGTGTGGTTTAACGTTAGAAATATATTCCCCTTGGACAAACTCTATATGCAATTACACATACATCAAGATATTGCTTGGAAATGGTTATATATATATCTTTGTATATTATACATATATTGTATAAAATGTGTTGACATGCAGAGATTAAATCAACAATGAGGATTGCATGGAGGGATGCATGGTAGTGATCTCAATGAAACCGTATGTTTGACTTCTATGGGGAGGAGATGAACCTCTCCATGTCATACGATGATGAGTCTTACGAAGAGTCATTAGATCATTATGTGGAATCCTAATCTAAAACCTTAATAGTGGATGCCCACCCCTCCCCCACCATGTGTTGGAAAATCAAGAGACTTATATATTATAGACAATTTTACCATGACTTAATAAATACTTTTAATATTAACTACCCTTTTATTGCTTATTATTTCTTGTTCATCGAACAATTATCGAAAGAATGAACATCACAATGAGAAAAAATACACAAGATAAAGGTTCCAAACTAGAGAAAAACCTCTCTAAGGGAAAACCCATAAATAATGCTTCTCTTCTTATAGAATATTCTTACAATGAGACTTCAGATACTGAAAGAACAAATCCAACATCCTCTCAACCTCCAATCCAAACCAACAACAAAATTTCTTTCCAATGAACCAGTTCTTCTAGAATCGCCCCACCTACAATCCATAATTTTATCCCTGCAACTTCATATTGTACTTTTTCACTATAATTTCGGCCCCTACAACTCAGAAAAAAACCCTAGGAGATTTCGTACATGTCGACTGGAAATATAATTTCCTAATATACCTTCCTTTTTCAGCTTATTATTCTCTCTCCTTCTCTTCTTTTCACTTATTTCTTCTTCACTATTGCATATTGAACTTTCTTGAGAGTGTTCCAAATGAGTCAAAGTCCCTCTTATTTATAACCCTCTTGAAGGGTCGAATAGCCCTCCCTTAGGCCAAATTTACCTTCATTAGGGAAGCTTAGCCTTGGAGAAAAAAATGACTTTTCTTTACTCCAAACAGATATTTTCTTTTGTTACAAAGAGTCGAAATGGGACTATAATACATGATACAAATTGTTCTTTGTCTTTGACTTAGACTTGAGCATGAAACATGTGCATTGAATAAAATAAAATAAAATTTCTTTATTTTTCTTTCTTTATAAAAAAAACACAATGTCATCTTTACAAAAGGTCATTATGAAAAATGAACCTAGTCACAATTTCCAACACTCCCTCTAAGCTAGGGACGTCTTCATAATATCATCTGAAGTATAAGGAATATCAATGTTGAAGCATTCTCATAAGAAGAGTTGGATTGGTAAGACAACTATCAAGCATCTATATCATAACCATCATTATCATTGAAGGCCTTATCTAGACAAGCTCAACTTCATTCCAGAGAATTATGTTGGAGCTTTATATGAGCCGCCACACCACCTCTAAGGCACATACCCCATCTAGATGTTCACAAGGTATATCCTTTTAGGACTATTCTTATCTTGGATTTCCAATCCTATATCCTCAAAGAATATCATGCCTCTATGACTTATCTTATTTTAGATGCCCTAGCTCATCCTCAAAGATTATCAGTATACAACTTCTTTTCCAAATTCTCTAATCCATAAGAAGTTATAAAATCAAATGCTTATCTAACCCTTCAGACTCCATTATTTCCTTACAACCTTCACTAAGACTTATGGCTGCTAGTCCTCGTCTAGAGTATGACATATAGATAGAAGAATTATCCAACATCACTCCCTCCCAATTAGCGAAGAGATGTCTATCAAACCAAGCTTGTCTCTTAAATACTTAATATTGTTTTTTTATAACACTTTAGTTATAATATATGCACCTCTTCACTTGTAGGTAACTAATGCAACTCCATGACCCCATTTCGTACCAGGCTAGTGATGTATTTCTAGTTATTATTTATATGATTTTACCTATCATTAAACATCCGATATTTTTTTAATCTTATTTAACTTTAATTATCACAATGCATAAGTGTAGGGCTAAGCAATCCTTCAAATAAATCTGACAGTAACTTCCTGAGAAAAATGGCTTCCCAATAGAATTCACTTACAATAACATACTCAGCTTCAACACTATTCAAAGTAATTGTATCCTTGTTTCATCTCATCCATGATACCATGGAATATCCTAATCTTAAGAATCACCTATTGTTCTACTTCTGTCGATCTCACTGCCATGCTAATCAAAATGTAACCACTCCTCCCATGTTTACCCAGTTTCACCATCCTGCTAGGGTAAACATGCGTTGATGGCACTATTACATGACTCAACCTCCTATGTATAATTAAAGAAGTGGAATTGACAAAATGAAACTTTACTAACCTTCCTAAGGAGCTACAGGACCCTCAGGAGCTGAAACACCACTCTCGATGCTGAAACCCTAAGTTAACTTGCATTTTTAGTGATTTGGACTCCCATTTTCTTGCATAACAAGGAAATATAGTGAGTGTAACCCTTTAGTTGCATGCATAACCCTACCTCCCAATGACTACATTCTAGATTTCCCTCTTCTGAGCATGAAACCCCAAAATTTGTGACACTTTTTTAGAGGTATTATCCAGACCTATACTGAAACATTGATAGAAATTTCCAAAATGATTAACGACACAAGGAAAAATACATTAATGCAAAACCTAATCAAGGACTTGACCTAAATAGGCCTAATCACGATAGTCATTTTTTTGAACACATGGTGAAGATTTAATATTAAGGCCATGAATGCATATATGAACATGTGATTTGATACTTATCTTAGAATCATCCAGAAGGCTTATGCCCTCTCATAATAGCTACAGTAACATATATTAGGTCATGCATCCAATAACCATTCATTTACAAATCAAAACATGATAATATCAATAGCAAGAATCTACCATAAAACCATGCTTATCATGAGCATATAACTAGAAGAATAATAATGATAGAACACCATCAAAGACACATCATGTAAATCCAATGAAGTTAGGGACTTACACCACCACCTGATCATATATTTTTGTGAAAAAAATCTTTCTTTTATCCAATCACCTGCATCCTATATTATAAGAATGAATGTAGGATTGGCAAGAAAACAACTAGGGATTCCTTAGGGTTTACAGAAATCTCGCAAAAACTGGTCAAGGGACTCCTAGGCTGAAACATTGATTTACACAACCACGATTTACCATAACCACCACATTACCCTTCAAGGGATTCCTAAGCCCAAACAACAAACACAAACTACCCAAATTTACCACAATCCTCCCAAAACTGGTCAAGGTATCACTAGGAACCAACTATCTTAGATGCCTTCAAACTTCTTCACCAATACCTTGAGGAATTTTCCCATCTATTATATGTTAGTTAATCAGTGCAGTCATATGCACATGCATCACATAGTTATGAATGGTCGTAACTTTTTGTTACATGCATCACATTCATAGACATGATGATTATGGTCATTTCATTTCAGATTTGATGTTATATGTATCATGCTAATCTTGATTTGCTTATGTAGATGGTTAAGCTTGAGATATTTAGGTATGGTTCGATACATTTGTGATATTTTATTGTACTAATATGGACTAACTTGTGCACATGTGATAGCCTCCCATGAGATACATTGAGCTATGGGTTGATTATGTTGTCTACTTGGTTTATCTAACATGGTATGTTTATAGGCTTTTTGAATGTTTGATTAATTTTATGATATGAGCATGTGGCTATAAAATTACATGAAATAATGACCTTGTTTTATGATGGTTGTAGTAACAAAATATTTGTTGAGACAAAGGATATGAATTTGAATGAAAGTAGGTACTAGTTGTAATATTATTATTGTGATTTGACTATTTATTATGACATGGTTGTTAGTCTTGGTAAAGGATGATTTCAAATTAATAGACATGATATCTTGATCTTTGGAACATTCGACTAACATGCGTGAATAATTAGATGGTAACATGCTTGGTAATAGGATGAAAAGTTAATAGTTGATTTGTTTACATAACTAACAATTAAGTGATTGATAGCACACAATAAAACTCAATTGCATCAAGGTAAAAGGTAAAAGAAAATAATTGGGTGAGAATTACTTTGGATATGTTTGGAAACTGCAATTCTACATGAATGAGTGTCTGGCATGAATACGGGAAGTCTTCTTAACCTTGATTTTGTTTGAAATTATATGGATATGTGCTAGATTCATGAAAATTCATTTGATAGGTATAAAAAGAGGATTTCCTCCATGGTTAGATTCATCAAGGAATTGAATCCACTTGAGAGATGATAGATGTACGTGTTTAGTTACAGGAAGCATGCTTAAAACAATAAGGTAAGGTAACTGGTGTATTGTTGTATTTATTTATGCATTGATAGTTGTGTGTTTAAGGGAGTATGACGCAGCGGATTGCATGGAAAAAGAGGTTGCCATGAAATATTGAAGAAGGCCTAGGATGAGTTCTCTCTTCGAAGCCTTGGGAACCCATGGGGATTGAGTCATGGTGTCTGTTTCTAGTTTTGTTCTTTTGGTTCTTTGTAATTCTTTTGTGTTTTATATGTATTTTCATTTATGTCTGGTACACGGCCATACCACTTTGGTTGTGGTGTCATATTATTATTGGTTTTCATGGTTTTCTTCTTGTTGGTTTCTTGTTCTTTCCTTTTATGTTTTGAGGAACGTGGGAATTGGTTAGGGAAGGAGGAGAGTTAGTGGAGCTTCAGGATATCTTAATGAAACCCAATAGATAATGTAAGACATGGATGAAGCATGGTGCATATGTAAGGGCAACTTAAGGCGAGAGTATGACAACCAGTTGAACTAGTTGGGTCTATGGGGATAAATGGATTGTGGAAAGACAACCATGAGAAAGATAACAAGAAATGTAAATTAAATGGATCCGAGATATAAGATTCCTTGATATCTTGGGAACTATTTTTCTCAATGTTGTGCATGTTGTCCAAGGATAAGGGGAGTTCTCTTAACATTTTCCTTATGATATCTAGTAATTATTTTGTGATTATGATTATGCTAATGTGTATATATGTATGTCATTATCTAACAGGGTTGTTGGTGTTCATGATTTATTTATGCTAGTGTTTATATGTGTATATATGTGTGTATGCATGTTGTCGTCTGAGAGGGTCATCAAGGATCACTTTTGTGGAGGGATGGTTTCTTATGCAGGTGAATAGCATGAAGAGGTTCCTAGTCTTATGAGGAAACAAGTGGTAAGAGTAGCCCTAGAAAATCTATGAGGTCAGTATCATGTGGATATGAATTGTTATTATGTGATTTTATTATGTTTTATGTTTATGTTATGGACAAGTTATGATGAGGGATACTTCAACAAAGTCAAAGCAATGCAATCTACGACATGTTGCGACAAGAATGGATAGTGGAAAGACACTAGAAGTGAGGTTAGTTATTAGAGTTGATGTGTGGTCTTTGGATGTGCAGTAATATTGTTCTGTATATTTTGTACATGTTGTACCAATAGTGTTATGTGCGTATTGCATATGTGGTATTGTATACATATAGTGTTGTGTGCATGTTGCATATGAGGTATTGTGTACATAAAATGTTGTGTGCATGTTGGATATGAATTTTTGTGTACATATAGTGATGTGCATGTTGGATATGAATTGATGTGTACATATAGTGATGTGCATGTGTTGAATGTGCAGTGTTGTGCACATATTGTGTTGTTTTCATGTGGTGCTGTGTAGATGCTATGCAAGTGATTTTGTGTATAGGTGATGTTGTGTAAATGGTGTACATGTGGTGATCTTGTACACATGGTATTGTGCACATGTCAAACATGGGGTGCACTTTTACACATGGTATTGTGAACATGTCATACATGTTGTGTTGTTTTTTACTTTGGGTGTACATGTATGTGTTGTGTTGTATGCTAGGTGAAGGTGTGTTTATTGTGTGGTGTTCTATGCCAGGTGTAGGTGTATGTATTGTGTGGTGTCATACATCATGTTTTGGTGTATATGTTGTGATATACACAGTGTGTATCGGTATGTGATTGAAGAGAAAAAAGGCATTGTGTTCTTGCTAGGTGTGACAACTAATATGGTATATCTATGGGAAGGACAAAGAAAAAAGGAAGAAGAAAAGAACCATTTAAAGGATAAGTATTAGTATTTTATTTTAGTATTTTAGTATTTTATTAGCATTTCCATATGGAATCAAAAGCACCTTGGGAGTGTTCCCTAGAACAATGATATGGTAATCGTTCATCGAGGGAACAAGCAGTGCAAGGATTGTAGTGTTGGACATTGGATGTAGGTTTGACTTTCACTGTGGATTCCAGAATTCCTAGGAAGGAGGTGAATCTTGGTACTACTTCTGAGGGAAAGGGTGTAAGCCTTTGGATTCCCTTGTTTTGGATGCAAAAATAATATTCTTTCATTTGTTGGTTAGACAAAAAGTACATATGTATATATGTGTATCTTATTGTGAATATTGTATTGACCTAGATTTGTAAAGATCCATGAAGAGTATAATTATTTGTTGGTTGAAGAAAATGTGCATAAGTATATGTGGTTGTGATTGTAAATATTGTAATGAGTTTTGTTATAAAGCTCTAGTAAGTCATATGTTTGTCATGTTTTCAATAGTCAACAATGTAAATACTACAATGAGTTGGATCATATTTGTTTTGAATGGTTTTTCTAGTTATAGGTGTCATTGAATACCAAGGATGGTGTTCCCCTAAGGGGGAGGGGCTTGTAATATCCCCGATTTAAAATTTCATCTAATAAACTTAATAAAAGAAAAAGTAAGACCAAGGTCATGGGACTCATATTCTAGGCTAAATGTTGGGTAAAGAATCTTAGTGGGTGTAATTTTAGTTTATTATGGCTAAGGAAATTGGAAAAGGAATTGGGAAATGCATTGAAAAGAAAATGAGGAAATAATTGTCATTTTATTTATGAAAATAAATGAAAATAGGTGTAAAGGGAGGTGAAAGGTCACAGGTTTGCATGAGAGGGAAAATGAAGGAAAAATAGAGGAAATTTAAGAAAATGGAGGCGTCAATAATAAAAAGGATTCTAACGATCAATTGATGGATTTTGTTAGTCCTTGCCTGGAGATCTTTCTCAATTCTCTCTCTTTCATACTCTTGCACGCTTAGGGAATTATGGAGCGCTCTAGGATTGGAGAAAGGAAGGAAAAGAAAGGATAAGAAACCAGTGTTGGCATTATGATGCATGTGTTGTACTTGATGGCAACCCACTTGTAGCAGAACAACTGACTTTTATATGGTAACTAGATGAATTAACGTAACTAGATGAATCTACTGAAGAGATATCATATGTGACACAATGCATGGCAGTTGTGTTTACATATGTGACAAAATGCAGTGCAGTTCAAAGGAATCAGTTCAAAAGTAATGTACAATGGAATATCACATTACAATAGGTCTATTAAGAGGGAACAAAGTAATGGTACAAAAGAATAGGATGAAGGAACAAAATACTACAAATTAGAATCAAGAAGTTGAAGAAAAAGGACATTTTCAGGTATGTTAAGTTGTATATGCAGGTCCATTGTACAAAAGGAGCATATACATGTAGGTTCACTGTAAAAAAAGAGCATATACATATGCACGCACTTTCACAAGAGGAAATGAGCATATGGGTTGGTAAATCAAGGAAATTCAAGATTAAAGAATACCAAGGATCAATAGCATGGCATTAGCCCACAATATTGAGCAGAGTAATGGTTATTTGATCCTTTCCAAGAATACCACAAGCTCTAAGTATTGTTTTGGTCAGAGATATTAAGGAACGCCAAAAGCTATATAAGGAGGAGAAGATCAAAGGGCTAAGTGCATAAGTAATGAATATCTTATGAAGTGTTAGATCAAAAGAAAATATGCATGTTATGGGTTTTTGATTCTTTGCTTGATCTAGACTAAGTATGCACTTGAGTGTTTGATAATGGATGAGATCTAATGATGGAACAGGATCACAGTGACTTATCATTATGTGATATGATAATGGTTAGGATAGATCTGAGTGCTAACAATTGTTTTGTGCTTTAAATGATATGACATGGGTATATCTGAAGTCTGGAATAGTTGAAAAGTTATAAGTTTTTATTTGCGGATCTATACACTGGTTCACCTTGGTGAAGGTGCGTACACATGATGGTTCGACACTTCCAAGTAGCGTATACATAAGAAAATCTTGTTCTTCAGGGATGGTTGATCTATCTGATCAGTGTTGTTGTTTTACTACTATTTGTCAATGATGTCTTCATTAGATCTGAAAGTAAAATTGTTTCTATAAGGAGATTGAGTCTACTTGATTGATTTAGTAAGAAATAAAGGTGGTCCTTGTTGCTATCTCTTTAGAACTCTGTAATATGACAATAGATCTTCAGAGTGTCACTGATTGGTATAATTTTTGGTTTAAAGGTTTTATGATTTAGTATCACTAGAGGAATACATAGGTTGGGCTGAAGGAAGTAGCGTATACGTGCAGGTTTGCTTGATTGAAGGAGCGTATACATTCTCACAGATGACTTTTGTGGTTACAGTTGGTTTTGGTTGATGATGGAGTGTTTTGGGTTTAGATCTATGTACTGGTTACAGTGATCTATCTATTCCAGTTGATTGGTTGAATTTTGATTAAATAACAGTTGATTGAGTTTTAAGTGAACGATGTATTCAGTTGTGTCAAAGGTTCAGTGATTGTTTGATTCAGCCTATCAGAGGTTTCAATGATTGATTCATTCAATTGTGGTTAGTTCAAAGACTGATGATTGGGTTTCAGTGATTGTTTGATGCAAATGTACTTGATGGTTGAATTGTAGTGGTGATTAATTTTGACCTTCAATGTTACAGATGGGCCCAGTATGAAAATTTGATGAAACTTGGCCTACATATTTTGTTATTGTGTACCAGGAGTATCCAACATGAAAATTTATGAAAGATAGTCCTTGGAGGATACTGAGGGTTGGAACCTTTAGTGAGGAAGTTAAAGCTTCCTGTCAATAGTGGCTGGTGATTTGATCACGAGGTTGGAGTGTTGGCATTATGATACAAGTGTTGTCCTTGATGGAAACTCACTGATGGGTAGGTTTAGATTTGATAAAAAGCAACTCGGGGTGAACAGATCAATTTAGAGGTAATAGGGTAGTGGTACAAAAGAACAGGAAGTTGGAACAAAGATCTACTGATCAGAATCAAGAAGTTGAAGGAAAAGGATGTTTTTAGATAGTTTAAGTTATATACGTAGGTTAAGCTTGACAAACAAGTGTATACATGCAGGTTGACAGAAGAAAAGGAGCGTATATATATGCACACACTTTCACAAGAGGAAAAGTGTGTATGGGTTGGAAAATCAAGAAAAATCAAGAGTAAATAATACCAAGGTTCAATACCATGGTATTAGCCAAGAATGTTGAGTGGAGTAACAGTTATTTGATCCCATCCAAGAATACCACAGGCTCTAAGTGTTGTTTTGGTTCGACGTATTGAGGAAGGCCAAAACTATATAAGGAGGAGAAGATCAAAGGGCCAGGAGTGCAAGTGAAAGGGTTTCTTAGGAATAATTCTATATGAAGTATATTTTGTGTTGCATGGGCTATGATTTTGATATATTTGGTGCACTGTGAATCCAATGTTGGATCGGGATCATGAGGCTTAAAATGACTTATCATTCAATGATCTGATATTGGTTGGGCTAGATCTAATTTATTACACATGTTTTATTCATTAAATCTCATGAACTGTGTATGTCTAAGGTCAGGAATAGTAGCGAAGTTGTGAGTTAATATTTGTAGATATATATGTTGGTTCACCTTTGTAAAGGCACGTATACATGCAGGTTTGACTCTTCCAAGTAGTGTATATAAAGAAAAGCCTATTCTTAAAAAATGACTGATCTATCTGATCAGTGCTCCTGTTTTACTACTGCCTGTCGTTGAATTCTTCTTAGATATGAATGTAAAACTGAATGCATAAGGAGTTTTGTGTCTGATTGATTGATTGTTTAATTGAGAAGGGTTATCTCTGTTGCTGACTCTCTAGAGCTCTGTAAATTGACAGTATAGGTTCCGAATATTGCTGGTTGGTACAAACTTGATTCACAAGTTTTATGTTTCAGAAGTTTTGAAGGTATATGCAAGTTTGGTTAAAGGATGTAGCATATACAAGCAGGTTGGGTTCAGTAAAGTAGCATATACATTTTGATGTATTATTTTTTAAGGTTGTTGTTGGTTCTGAATGATGATGTAGGTTTTTGTGTTTAGCACAATATTCTGGTGATAGTGATACGACTATTTAGATTAATTGAATGTTGGTTGATGCAATTTGAGTTTCAAAGTTCTGATGGGTCCAGTGTGAAAATTTGATAAAATGAGGCCTTCATATTGTGTTTTTGTGTGCCAAGAGCATCCAGTTTGAAAATTAATAAAATGTGGTCCCTGGAAAAAGAGAGAAGGTCGTAGCCTTCTATAGGTCGATGCCTACGTACTAGTAAACACATAAGCTAGTACAAGATCTAGGGGGTTGTAGCTCCTGTCCAGTAGAAGCTGGAAAATGGGAGAAGGTTGTAGCCTTCTACAGGTGGGTGACTATGTAATGGTATGAGTCTGCACCAGTGTAATATTGTAAACATATTTTCTTTATATTAAAAGAAGATAGACACAATAGAAGTAGGTGTTTTTTCTCTCGCATTGGGTTTCCACCTTAAATATTGGTGTTATTTTGTGTTTCTTATGTGTGATAGTTCATTATGTTATTACTGCACTTAGTTATCGTATAATAAGTTGCTCATGCACTGATTAAAGATCAACACAAGATAAATTGACTAAATCATAAGTTCTTTGGGTATACACTGTTTTCTCTAATCATAGTAGCATGCACATGCAAGTTCACTTCACTGGAGTAGTGTATATAAATATGTTTGGGAATTAAATATTAATGAATTGTAAATGCTGATTCATCCCCCCTCTCATTATTATTTCCAACAATTGGTATTAGAGGAGGTCCTTCAGAAGAAGCTTGATCACTTGAAGGGATATCTTTCAAGATGAACAATCACGAAGGCATGGGATCTATTAGTTCACCAATCTTTAATGGGAACAACTTGGTATATTGGAAAATAATAAACAAAGCTTATCTTCAGTCACTTGGAGCCAGTCTTTGGGAAATTTTGGAAGGAGGATATCAATTTCCTGTAGCAATACCTATAGATACAACAGGTAAGTAGTTATATGAAATCAATGCCAAAGCAGTCAATACTTTATTGGGAAGTTTGTTAGAATTAGAATTCGTCAAAGTCATGCAGCTCAAGATAGCCAAAGAGATATGGGATAAAATCATTCAGAGCTGTGAAGGAAACTCCCGGGTAAAACGTGCTGATATCCAAACACTTAGAATTAAGTATGAAAATCTTAAGATGCACAGTGATGAAAGTATTGCTAGTTACCTTTGACGTGTAGAAGAGATTGTTAATTGTCTAAAGAATGTGGGTGAAGAGATAGAGGAGGCTACTTTAGTAGAGAAAATTTTGAAATCTTTGTCTTTTAAATTTGAGTCAAAAGTATCTGCCATAGAAGAAAAACAGGATCTTCAATCTATTACTATTGTTCAACTTCATGGAATTCTAACTTCCTTTGAAATGAGGAAAGGAGGCCCATCAGATATGAGAGAAGTCGCTTTCAAAGCTTCAACAAAGGGAAAAGCAAAGGAAGAGCGCAATGAATCAAGATATATTTTAGAATAAGAATATGACATAAACATTGTCAACAAGCTTCAATGGGGTTTCGGAAGATTCAGAGGTAAGATACCATTCAAATTTTTTTTTTATGGTAGAGTTGGCCACTATGCTGCAAAATGTCCTCATAAAGATAATCATGAAAAAGGAAAGGAATCTGAAAAAGGTAGTAGAAAATAGGTTGTTAATAGAAGAAGTTACTATAGTCATGAAGACATTGATGGATTATGTAATGGTGATGAAGATGAAATTGAACAAGATTATAAACTACTCATGGCTTATGATAATGATGATTTTTTGGATGCCTTAAAAGAAGAAGACTTTCTTGAAGAAATCATAAAACTCAAAATCTTTTTGGAATAAAATAATATGATCGTAGAACCATTGACACATCAACTCACTCAAAGAGAAAAGTACAATGAAAAACTAGAATGTGAAGTTGTGGGTCTAAGAAAATAACTTGAGAAGACAAAATCTTTTAATATTAGATTTGCTAAAGGATCAGAAACTTTAAATGAAATCATTAAGGTTCAACATTCTCCTCTTATAAATACAGGTCTTGGATATATTAAAGAATCATCCCAATCACAAAAGTCATCAGCATCCACCAGAAGCTATCTTGATGCAGCAAAGACCAGTGAACATTATGACAATCATCAACAGAAGCCTAAAAGTACTCATCAGGTAAATCGTGCTCAATTTACTCCAAGGATGAACATCAATAGAAGCATCAACCAAAGGGTAAACAATGCTAAAAGATTCCATGATCACAGAAACTTCTTTAATGGAAAATGCTTTTCATGCCATAACTTTGGGCATACGGCTACTCAATCTGTTGCTTAGAAAAATATCATGACTAGAGAAGCAAGAAATCAAAGGAATGTAACAAAAATCAAGAAAAGTTCCTATAATAACTTTTCTCCTCTTGAAGACGAAATTGAATGTTCATTTTGTAATAACTTTGGTCATGAAGAATCTGAATGCAAGAGGAAATTTATGCCAACACTTCAAAAGGAGAAAACATCATCAAATTCCAAGGTATAAAGAAAGAAGAAATTTTGAATCAAAAATATGTGGCATAATTCTATTTGCAGAAGGATGATGGAATCAATTATACATTGGCAGTGGATTCTCCAAACACATGACAAGTGATAAAGAGAAACTTCATTCATATAATGCTTTAGAAAAGAAAAACAATGTATCATTTGGCAATGACACACGAGTTGTCATTAAAGGTAAAGGTTTTGTTTATTTAAAATAAAATGGTTAAAGATAGAAATGTCATGTATGTTGATGGTTTAAAACATAACTTGTTGGGTTTCAGTCAAATGTGTGATCAAGGAAATGAAGTTGTATTTCGATCAAAAGGATGTGTGGTTCGTGAGCTTGAAAAAGGGAAGACCATAATCAAAGGTAAAAGAACTCCAAATAATTTATACATACTAAATGGAGGACAAAAACAATGCTATCGAAGAAAAACATATGAAAATTGATTATGGCATAGAAGCTTGGGGCATCTAAGATTTTCTCAAATAAGAAAAGCATGCAGGCTCAAAGTAGCCCATGATCTTCTAGACATCAGCATTCCAGAAAATATCATATGAAAAACATGTCGAGTTGGTAAGCAAACCAGAGTTGATTCCAATGAAAAAGAAGGATCAAGAAGTAACCCTCTTGAAATCATCCATACTGATTTATGTTGACCAACAAGGAAAAAGTCACTTCGTGGAGAAGAATACTTTATTTTATTCATTGATTATTTTTCTAGAATGTGTTGGATAGGTCTACTAAAGCATAAATATGAAGCATTTGACAATTTTAAGGCCTTCAAGGCTTTAGTTGAAAGTGAATAAGATTGAAAAATCAAATGTCTCAGATCTGATCGAGGGGGAGAATTCATATCAGATGAATTCTTTAATTTTTGTGAACAACATGGAATAAAAAAGAAATTATCAGTTGCCATAACTCCTCAACAAAATTGCGTAGTGGAAAGAATGAAAATAATAGTTCAAGAAAAGGATCAAGATATGCTTGATGAATCTAGAACTCTTACAATGTTCTAGAGTGAAGCTACATTTGTTGTCATGACTATTGTCAACAAATCTAATGTTTGGGTAAGTAGTGGTCAAACTCCATATGAACTTTGGTATGGTAAGCCTCATACTGTAAAACACTTTAGAGTTTTTGGAAGTAAATGTTTCATCGAAAGGACTAATGAAAAAATTGGTATGTTTGAGCCCACAACAGATGAAGTAATTCTTCTTGGTTATTCATTCAAAATTAAAGGATACAAATGTTATAATAGAAGACTTCGAAAAATTGTTGAATGCATTGATGTAGTAATTGATGAAGCATGTAGAATCCGGAACAAATGAAATCAACAAATGAATATGACAATGACGAAGATGATGAATGTTTTCCTATATCAAATCAAAATGATAGAAAGGAAGAAATTAATGAAGCATCAGAAGAAGTTACATCATAAAGGGAAAAGACTCCATCGAGGTATGTTTAAAAGAATCATCCAAAATCTCAAATTCTAGGAGAAAAATGGTCTAGTGTATAGACAAGAAGAACTCTTACAGGAACATCTAGTTATCTAGCATTACTATCCTCCATAGAACCACAGAATATAAATGAAGCTAGCAAATATGAATGTTCGGTTAAGGCCATGGATGAATAACTTGACCAAATTGAAAATAATGATACTTGGGAATTAGTTTCTAGACCTCATGATAGAAATGTTATAGGAACAAAATGGATATTTAAGAATAAGTTGAATGAAAATGGAGAGGTTATTAGAAACAAAGAAAGACTTGTTTATAAAGGGTATGCTCAACAAGAAGGTATACACTTTGAAGAAACTTTTGCACCTGTTGCTAGACTTGAAGCCATAAGAATGTTTCTTTCTCTTTTAAGTTTTCGAAAGTTCGAAGTATATCAAATGGATGTAAAATCAACCTTTCTTAATGGAGATCTAGAAGAAGAAGCTTATATTGAGAAACTAGAAGGATTCATTCTAGGAAATGATGCAAATATTTTATGTAAGCTCAAAAATGCTCTATATGGTCTGAAACAAGCTCCAAGGGCCTGTTAATATTGTCTTGATAAATATCTACAAAGATAAGGCTTCACAAAAGGTTCTACAAATAAAACCTTCTAAACAAAGATTGAAAATGACAAACTCCTAATTATTATTGTTTATGTTGATGATATCATCTTTGGTAGAAATAAAGAATCTATGAGTTAGAACTTTGCTTCAGTTATGCAGCAAGAATTTGAAATGTCCTTACTTGGTGAAATTACTTATTTTCTTGGTCTACAAGTACAACAAACAAAATATGGTATTTTTCTTTCACAAACTAAATATCTCAAGAAGATTTTGAAGAAGTGTGAAATGGAAGATTCTAAACCAGTATGTACTCCAATGGTAACATGATGCAGTCTTAGTTCTAATGATGAATCATCTATAGTTGACGAACTGTCATACAAATCTATGATTGGAAGTCTACTTTATCTAACAGGTACCATACCAATATCATGCATGCAATAGGAATTACTGGAAGGTTGCGAGAAAATGCAAAGGAATCACATCTTAAGGCAGTAAAAAGAATATTCAAATGTCTTCAAGGAACTCAAGGCTTTTGTCTATGGTATCCTAAAGATACATATATTACTCTTCATGCATATAAAGGTGCATATTGGGTATGAAATGTTGATAGAAAAAGCACTAGTAGAGGTTGTTCGCTTGTGGGGGATTGACCCAAGCTCAACGTCAGTTAGCTAAAAAAATCCCTACACTACTGGCCCTTTTGGCATCTGCCCACAGAGCGTGGACTAAAGTCTCACTTGAAGCAGTAGGGAGGGATGATGGAGCCAAGTTTATGCACCCTTGAGATACTGAAGTCACACCCAAAGCAGTATGGGGGGATGCTAGAACCAAATTTCCACACCCTTGAGATGGTTGTGCTATCAGTTTATCTCGTCTATACCTACCCTTGCATAGGTTGCTTAGCCCTCTGTTCCACCCTTTAGTGCCTTCATGAAAGGGTACAATCAGATTCCGTGCAACCCTAACTAGGGCCTGATATACTTTTGCGCTGCTAGGGCAGTGAACTGTGATATCTTCCGAGCAAGGCTAGGTGTCTTACTTATCTTATTAGCAGATCTTAGTTAGCATCGCATAAACATATTTTCTAACTTGCATTCTCTTAACTAACAAAGTAACATATATTCATGCATCATATAAGCATTATAAGTGAAATTCATACCCAACATAACCAGATGAATAAACAGGAAATAAAGATGTTGAAATTGTAGAATACTTCTCTTTATTGATAATTTAGAACAATTATAGACTCGATCGGCCCTGCAGACTTAGCCACAAGGGTCCGCGCACTCAGCTATGGACTTCTAGGTCTCTACACACTCAACTGCAGAGCCTCTACCTATGCTACAACCCAAACTTAGAGTTCTTCTCTAAAGTTATTGCTCAATCCTTCATGATTATTGATTCATTCTATTTTTTTAAACCATTGAGAGCTTAGCTCTATTTATACAATCTCATGGTCGACGGACCATGGGTAGATCTTTTACAACTAACATTACATTTTAAAAATAAAAATAAGGGTGGACAATCGTATGACTCTTTAACATCTACATGCTCCATGACCACAAAATGCAGCGTCTGCAGGTTTTAACCCTGTACAGAAATTACCTGCATACAAATTCTAAAACACAGAAAATAAATAATGCGAGAGCATAGCACATAAAACAGATATACATAGAGATTTTTCCCTGGATCCAAAAACTGGGACTACCAGCTTGATTTTTCATTATGTTCCTTTCAATGTTACAATATATATTTATACATGTCGAATCATCCAATACCATGGACCTAAAACAATCGGGTCCAAAACCATGTGTGAAAAACATGCACAAAACCATAGGTAGGTTCGCATAACCTAATATAGGGTCCAAAACAAAAATTTTCCTGGGTGCTGCCCCAAACTCCATAGAGTGGGGTTACCTATAGCCCTCAAACCCCCTGTGACTCCCCCCACTACGCAATCATTACAATGAAGGGGGGGCTCAGCCCCCCTTCTAACCTCCTCGTTAACTATGTGGGCTAGTCATGGAAGGAATATAACACAACCCAACATTCTCGCACCTGTTTTTTTCTTTCCAAACGGGGCCACAAGAGAGATTAGTCATTTATCTAGCCCTACAATGCCCATTATTTCTGTACACCAGGAGAACTTCTCAGAGTTGACAGATTTTATCAATGCATCTACAATATTCTTCAAAGTGCCGACCTTTACCAGCAACACCTTTTTGTCTTCTATCATATCCCTCACAAAGTGATACTAAACATCAATGTGCTTTGTCTTTGAATGATATGTAGGGTTCTTTTCCAAGTAAATTGCACTTTGGCTATCATAGTTGATCCTTATAACTCCCTGTACTAATCCCATACTTGAACACAATCTTTGCAACCAAACTGCTTCCTTGCTTGTAAGAGTGGCTGGCATGTATTCTGCCTCTGTAGTGGATAATGCCACTACAGGTAGTTTCTTATTCATCCAACTGACTACACCTCCAAATATGTTAAAGACATACCCACTTGTAGATATTATCTGATCCAGATCTCCAACCCAGTTTGCATCAACAAAGCCACGAATATCCAACACTCTGTCCAATCCTGATTTTCCTTGGTAGCACAAACCATAATCACTAGTGCCACGCAAATACCTAAAAGCCTGCTTCACTTCTGTTCAGTGCTCCTTCCCTAGTTTTGACATAAACCTACTCAATACTCCCACTGCATGTGCAACGTCTGGTCTAGTATAGACCATCGCATACATTAGGCGACCGACTGCTCTTGCATATGGAACATGAGACATGTCCTCTTCCTCTTCTTGTGTCTTGTGACACTATTCAGTAGATAACTTTACACCTACAGGAATAGCAACCTTCACTGGTTTACTATGTTGCATATTAAACCTTTACAATATTGTCTCGACATACTTCCTATGGTTTAACCAGAGCTTCCTCTTTGTCTAATCTCTTTTAATTTCCATGCTCAAAATATAGTTTGCAGCACCAAGATCTTTCATGTCGAATTTGGAGGACAAATGGGTCCTCAAATCCTAGACAATTTCTTTTTCATTTGCAACCAGGAACATATCATCCACATACAAGACCAGATATATAACACGGTCACAAATTAATTTAAAATACACGTAGTGATCTTCTTTACTTCTATTGAAGCCAAGTCCCCATATAAAGGTATCAAATTTCTGATACCACATCCTTGGTGATTGTTTTAACCCGTATAGAGACTTCTTTAACTTGCATACTAGTTCTTTCTTACCCTTCACCACAAAGTTCAGGTTGCTTCATGTAGATCTCATCTTCCAGATCCCCGTGAAGAAATGTTGTCTTCACATCCATCTGTTCTACCTCGAAATCAAAAGCAGCAGCAACAGATAAAAGTAATCTAATAGAAGTTACCTTGGCAACAGGAGAAAAAATATCACCAAAATCAATTCCCGACACCTGGGAATAACCTTTTGCTACCAACCGAGCTTTGTATTTCTCTACTTTTCCTTCTACATTTGTCTTCTTTTTGAACACCCATTTACTGCCAATGGGTTTCCTTCCAGCCGGAAATTCCACCAGATCCCAAGCCTCATTTTTGTGCAAAGATGCCATTTCATCAACCATGGCCTCTTTCTAGAGTTTTCCATCCTCTGAATCCACTGCTTCCTTCACAGTTCTGGGATCATCATCAATAATAGATAAAGCAAAATTTGAATAGAAAGCAGATGGACTATACCTTTCTAGCAGCCTTCTTTCTCGAACTGATCTTCTTACACCCGAAGTTTGTGGCTCTTCATCTTCTGATTCCTCCTCTGCTGTAGAGTCTGATTCTTCCTCCTTTAGCTCAAACTTTATCTTCTCATGTTCCTTTGGTTGGACTTCATGTTTAATAACATCTTTTACCTCTCTGAACACCACATCTCATCTGTACACAACCTTCCTTGTTACTGGGTTCCAAAGCTTATAACCCTTTAAACCATCCATATACCCAATAAAGATGCACTTTTCAGATTTACTATCCAACTTGGTTCATTTCTCCTTTGGAACATGTACATATGCATCACATCTAAATATCCTCATATGTGAAAGAGAGGGTTTCTTACCAGTCGATACTTCTTGTGGAGTCTTATCCTCCAACGCTGATGAAGGTGACATGTTGACCAGGTAACATACAGTATCTATCGCCTCTGCCTAGAATTCTTGTCCTAACCCGGCACCACTAAGCATGCTTCTTTCCCTTTCCATCAACGTCTTGTTCATTCTTTCTGTGACTCCATTCTGCTGAGTTGTATATGGAGTAGTCTTCTGCCATGCTATACCACACGTCTTACAGAATTATTCAAATTCCTTGCTGTAAAATTCTCCACCATTATCTATCCTCAGCACCTTTATCTTCTTCTCTGTCTAATTTTCCACCAGAGCCTTAAATTCTTTAAACCTGTCAAAGACTTCAGATTTCTTCTTAAGGAAATATA
>APFE030824854.1:12360-44706 GCA_000404065.3 Pinus taeda | reverse complement strand
AGAATGGTCTTCTCTCCAGAGGCCACTAGATTTTTTACTCCACTTTCAGGAAGCACAGAACTATTGCACCCATCAACAACAGTGCTACCTTGCAACTTGTACAAAGTTCCAATTCGAACTCCCCCCATGCATACGAGTGCCCTCTGAACCATCTTGCAGGTATCCTTCTCGAACACTATTTTTACACCTGCATCATCCAGCTTGCTTACAAAAATTATATTTTTGGCTAATGTTGGAATATGAAAAACACCCGAAAGTGTTCTAACCCTTCCACCTTGCAACTTCAACTTTACTTTTCCATGACCAACGATTCTAGGCTTGCTATCATCCCCCAAGAAGACATCACCACCATCATATTTCTCATACTTGCAGAACCACTCTCTATAGGGAGTGAAGTGAAACGATGCACATGAGTCAATCAACCATGCCTCGTGATCTACATGTGTACTTGAAGAAGATAAGTACAAATCCCCACGTTCATCTGAGGTGGTTTTTCCCTCTACAAAAGGAGCATCATCAAATCCCTTTCTTTTATTAGGAGCTTTAGATTTACAATCCCTTTTGTAGTGCCCTTCCTTTCTACATTTCCAACAAACCACATTTACAGGTTTTCATAGATATTTAGATCTCCCTCTAGATATAGACCTCCCACTCGATGACTTATTTTTGTTTCTATTTTGGGACCATTCTCACACAAACAAGGCATCACCATTATGGATCTCCATATTTTTCTATCTCATTTCCTCCATCAACAAGGATGAGACTATTTCGTCAAATTGCAAGGCAGTTGCATTACTACCTATTGTAATAACCAAACTATTCCATGAATCTGGTAGGGAATACAACAAAATGATGCACTTATCTTCATCTAAAATTTTGATATCAATAGATGATAACTAACTTACCACAGTATTAAATGTGTTCAGATGATCTGTCACCGAGTCTCCATCTTTCATCCTCAGGTTATAAAACTTTTTCTGTAGGGACAATTTATTCACTAGACATAGATTGGTATAAAGTCCCTAACTTGTCCCAGAAAGCCTTCACCGTAGCTTCCCCTGATACATTCAACAATACTGAATCTGAGACACACAATCGTATTGTGCTCTTTGCCTTTCAATCCAACTTCTTCCATTCTTCATCGGACACTCCTGTTGGTTTAGTGTTTCTGAGAAAACTAATGTCTTTTCGAATGACTAGCCCGCTAGGTTTGGCAGCTACCCTAGAAACAATAGTTTAAAGTAATTCATGGTTTCTTATATGTATAATAGATAAGAGAAAGACAATGGAACCAACCTTGAACTTCTACTTAATCCCTTGCTTGATCTCTCTCCCCCTTGTCAGAGCTTGCAACTCCTCTCCGTACTTATCCAGCTTGGAGAGTACCTGTAGAAACATAGTAATCAAGAACCATCAAAGAATCTTGATCTATTATATCATAAACATTACAGAATCAGATATATAATGAACATACAATAGAATTCATATGGAAGGGAGAATTACAACCCAGTTTTCTGATCCAGCATCATCCTCCTGGCATGAATCCCTATTCACCTCATGAAATAGCAAGATCACACCAATAATACAATTCTCTTTCCTCAATTACAAACTATCAGCACTTCCTTGCCATTCACAATAATCCAGCCTCTAGATCTCTTAGATGAGGGATCCATTTATATATGTGTGCAAGGGTGTGACTCATCTCTAGGGTTTTGATTAGTGTCATTCCACTTGTTACATTTGGTTCGACTTGGAGATTTCTTGGATCTCTTACTTATCCCTGAGCGAATTCAGAAAGGCAAGTGTCATAGGCAAAGTTTCTAGAAGATTCCATGAGCAACCACTTAGCAAAATATTTCGGACATTTGTCCATCCTCGCACATCACACCCTATAGAAGGCCTAATGAGCGTGCATCGTACCTGAGTAGTGTATCACTCAGTATGCATCACACTTGGCCTATGTAGCAGTTAGTATGGTTCAGTTTAGGCCATTTCTGGATGGTTTTTTAGGTGGAACTTTTGGGGAATGATGTAATCAGATGACCATGATCTTTTAGGGTATGAAACAACTCTTTTACGGGTTGAAGAGCCCTAGTTTATTGACATATAGTATTGGGGTTGAAGTGCCCAAATATGTCTATAATAGTTGCCCCCTAAAGCATGAAGTCGTAAATCTTGATGTCAGGTGAAATTCTTTATTATGAGCATCCGAGGTTTCAAACTGGAAGGTGACCTGGATAAGTTACAATACAATACATCATCATAATATAATTTGTTATGATCTAGCTAAGGCGGAAATTACCATGCTCATCTTTATAAATTCATTTCATGTACATAGATTAGATAGTCATCCGTAGATGGAGACTAGTGATTCTCCAGATGTAGAGTCATCATCCTTGGTTTGGATGACCATCTGTGCAACATCTTTGTATATTTGATGTTTTTATACCCCTGAATATATCATAGCCCGGATGGATGAAACTAGATCTGAGGTCTTCAAAGTCGTTCAATCTTCACCGAATGTATAAGTCAATCCATGTGAAGAGATGTTCGGAAGTTGAACATGGAAAGACATCGCCTGATTACCAGCCAATAATGTGAGTTGTTAATAGACGCGAGAGGAATCACCAATAATGATAATGATCCTCAAGGTACTACAGTACAATTCACGTGGTGTGAATATATGATCAGATGTCGAACACCACACAAAATATTTCGATTGATGGCCATTGATGTCAACCTATCGTCGGAAGAGAGAAACTTGCCATTGACGCATGCAAGTTTCAAAGCACTAAAAGGGGTGTTTCTAAGTCAACTTCTTGGATAGTGAGCTAATGTCGATAAGAAGTGACTCATAATAGGAGGGCCTTGATGTATCCCACCTCTAGGACACGAAATGAAGCAAATTATTTCTGGAGGTGAAAACAATCTAACGACACAAGGTTCAAGAATGGCGGTCATGAAAAATGAAGGTTGAAGGTATTGCAGTGGATAAGGTGTTAACTAGATTGTGGTTTCTCAACTGAATGACTTCTCTTGAACATGTCGGCGACACTGAGATGGATTGGTAGCATTAACCCCAAAATATAGATCATGCCAAAGACCAATTATTAAATGACCGGTGAACGGAATAACCCAACCTGACTCAATAATGGTGATGGACTGAAAGTGTCATGTTCAAGAGCGACCTGCTACCATAAATTTCTTCAAGTTTTTTCCCTTTTTTCCCAATCATTGCTAACCAGTACCTCTTTATTTTTGTCAAGCTTGAGGATGATAACATATGCTTGTTCTATAATTTGCCATTCGAGCAAACCTGTCACTATGTTTTAACGAGTCTAGCGACAGTGAAACTCTTTCTTGTTTAGAATGGACAGGTTTGTCACTATTTTTTTAAAGAGTTTAATGACAAGGATAACTCTGTGCTTTTCATGTTTAGAGAGTTTGAAAAGGGAAAAAAAGGAAACTCCATAAGTTCTTTTTCGTAGAATAATCCCTTAAGTCTGAAAAAGGATAAAATAATACAAAAGGGATGACTTTTTTATCACTTTAATGAGCTGAAAAGGACAAGCGCTCAAACTTTTTCGTGAGATAATTCCTTGGGTCCGAAAAAGATTAAAATATACAGGAGAGATGGCACTTCCAATCACTTTAAAAAGCCGGAAAGGCCAATTGCTCGACAATATTTTCATATTTAACGAGTCTGAAAAGGGTTTAAAGGAGACTCGATTTTGAGGAACGAGTGGTCTCTAGGGTAGAAAATTGGTTTTGGGTAAGCTTGGAACTTCTCAAAACATGGTGGTTTCTGGGAAGAGGTTGGCTAATAATACCACTCGTCGCAACTGTTCCTCAAAAAAGGGTAAACAACCAAGTGGAAGCCTATGATCTACCAAAAGAATGGAGGTGATGAGAGGTACACAACCAAGGCTTAAAAGGCTGATAGCATGGCAATCACAAAGGTTAATTACCAAGGGTGGGTTCATTTTTTAATGAGCTTGAACCATGGGGGAACTATGCTCAGTTTTAATTTCATTTTTAGGCAAGCTAAAAGCGACAAAACTAAAAAGCTAGAAAAGGCAAAACTAAAAAGCTAGAAATAATAAAACTAAAAAGCTAGAAAATGGAAATTGAAAAGGAAATGAAAAGTTTTCATGCCCCCAGCATGATGAGAAGGAGAGTCTCCAATAGCCATATGGAAACTTCTATGGTTAGGTAGGACGGTTTCGTCCATAGAATAGACAAAACACTTTCTTGGCGTCGTCCCCAAAATAGACAAAGGTGAATGGTGTCTTAGACTAATCACATAACCTACAAGGAAACTTATCTTTTCAGCTGGGTTCATCTACAGAATAGACAAGGTTGCATGCCCCCTAAGCTTCATTACATTCATCGGACTACTCATGGCAATCAGGTGGATGGAATGAAGGTTTAACATATACAACTGATGTAGAAGGACCATTTAGGGATGATGATTGACTTGGGGCTATGCTTGGACTGGGAAATGAAAGCTGGTCAATGGTGACAATTTTTCCTTCATGTGGGAAACGCATCACTCGGAAGAGTGTTCAAACAATAGCTTCCATGTTATAAACATAGTCACATCCAAGGAGTAGATTGTAATCTAACAGTCTTAGGAATACCATCACATTTAGATGAACGGTTTTCCTTCCCAAAGTGATCGGTAACTTAGGAAGGATCCCTAACAATTGATTGGTTCCTTTGTTAAAGCCTAAGAGATTCTATGCTACAGGCAGAAGCGATGGTGAAACAAGCACTTTCCAAAAGGTTGAGGAAAGGATACTCACTGATGCACCCTCATCTATGATAGTGCTAGACACAATCATTTTGTAAACTTGTACTATGATCGAGAAAGGTACATAAGAGGGAAGGCGAGATCTTGCTAGTCAATTCCAATCAAAGGAAGTGACTAGAGTACTTGGAGGGGGTACCAAATAAATGGGGGAAATAACCCCTTGAGTGATGACAGGTGGAGGGTTTTCCTCTTGTCTAGATGGAACAGGCAGATTGCCCCGAAGTTCATCGAATTCTAAAGTAACAAAAAGAATTTGAACGGTATCATTCTTACCCTCTTTGGGAAGGTTATGATTTTCTGAAGGTAAAACTCGGTCAACTGTCACCTCGACTTGTTGATTTTGTTCGAGTATACACTCAAAAGATTCACTTTTAGATAGAGTGGTTTCAATCGACAATTGATTTAAGACAGTCGGTTTTTCAACTAGTAAAGGACTTGGGGAGAGTTTCCTCTAGCCAGATGGAAGTTGCCACAGTGAAGCAGGACGGTTATCCAACACTCTTTTGGCTTCATCCAAAAAGGGACAAAGGTGAAGGGTATTGTTCCCTTCACATAACCTACATGGAACTCTAACCTTTCTCGTTTGTCCATGAACTTTACTATCACTAGTTGTAGGTGTGTTATCAACATGATTTCTAGAAGTTGATAACACAAGATGATGTGAATGGGGAGACCATTCTCTCAATATCCAATGAAAGCAAGGACAGTCTCGAGAAAAATGGTCACCCACACAAATTATGCATAGAAATTTTTCTTTGGAAAGTTTAATGTGCGGATTTTCATCAAAGGATACATGGTTACCCCCTTGCTAAATTGGCTTCTTCTTCTTCTCCTTCCCTTTCTTCTTCTTCTCAGTCACTTGGTTACTAGCATCGTTGCTTTCACCAAGCGAAGAGGAAGAAGGGGAGGGAGAAACAAAAGAAGAAAAAGGCGAAGGGTCAACTTCAGTATCAACTGGAGGCTAATTCGATTGTGGAGGAATCACGGTATTTTGAACCACAAAGGTTGAGAATAGCCATACTGGTAGGCCAACGGTAATTCCTGGGAGGGACAACGTGGCCATATAAGGAGCACCAATATTTCCCCAAGAAGAAAAAGGAGTAGGATTCCCCTCAAAAGGGATTCTTTGATTGGTGGATCGCAGATTTGTGTCCATATACCTCAACCTAAGATCAACTAAGGAACAAGGATGTTATTCTGAATTCAATTAATTTTAATGACACTTTGACACAACTTTTCTTTTTCAGTTTTTAAGAGTCGAGAAAAAGCTAAAGATGACTCTAGTCCCCTTCGATTTTTAATGAGCTTGAAGTGACAAGTGCTCAGATGGACCTTTTCTCTTAAAGAGTTGAAAAGGAAAGAAAGTGACTACTCTGGAAAATCTAGACAAAGGGATTACCAAACCAATCGTAAAACTGCAATATACACCTTGGTGATAAATTAAAGAGAAATTACCAAGGGCTTATGTACGATAGTCAATCTTCCTTAATGCTATGTTCAATGCATTTTGATCAATAGGGCGGTAGACTCAGCTTCCTATGGATAAAGGATATAAGCCTATTGTGGTGTCCCAATATATACGCGATGGTACGGGGAGCACAAGTCCGTGCTAGCACTTGTAGTATCAAGGAGGAGGAATCACCCAACCTTCGATGAAAATGATAGTTACTAGTTTTTATGATGTCGGAACACGTCTCTAGCCTAGACCTCTAGATGTGTTGCGTTAAGTTCCAAAGCATTGTTAGGTTCTTTGAAATTTATTTTAGAGTTGATCTTGTTAAAGTTTGCCTTTCAATGGTTCATTGCATGATGTTGATTTGAAATTCCTAAAATGCAATCTACAATGATAAACAATCAATGTTTATTTTGAGCAATGAAAATCCTAGCTACTAAGGAAAGAAGGTTACAATTCTTTCAAACAAAGCGAAAAGAGCACAAACTAGTGCATTTTCCTAAATCATTTTTTTTCACACAAACTAAATGTAAATGCAAATGAATTTATTTGTTTTTCGTTCTCCTTAATGTAAAAATTCCAAAAAGAAAAATTGAATCCAGCAAAGATCTGAAATATTTCTTTCAAAATGACATTTTCGACAATTTCTTCTTCAGAAAAGAAAGGAAGACTAAACGACACTTTTCAATTTCAAATAAAAAATGCTTTTGACACTTCGAATATCGACAAATCAAACCAAATACATGACAAAAACTTCAATCAACTATCCAAGGAAGGAAGAATCCATGACACTTCTCTTTTTGACACAAAACGACTGTTACAACACTTTTTGTACCAAAGCAACAGATCGATTTAATCAAATTTTCGACAAAGGATTGTAAATTATGGACAAGTACATAAAAAAATTTAATAATCCTAATCCAAGGGAGGTTGATCTATGTGATGCAAGGAGGTTTCAGTAATGAGCCATTGTTCATAAGCAGCAAAAAAACCTAAACAAAATTGAAAACAAGGACAAAACCCCCCAATTTTTAGAATGGAAATAGGTTTAGTTAGTCATTGCACCTGGGCTTCATAGAAATAGGGATGAATAGCACTTTACACACTCGGGAGGTGCAATGTATACTGGTTTACAGTGACAGACAGTGCGATGGGCCAAGAAGCACAACCGAAGTGGGTTTTGGCTCAGATGTGCAGCTTCCTTCAGTGAGTTAAGTTGTGCTATGATGGAAAGTAAAGAGTAAAGTGCAGAGGAATGTCTTGAAAGGTTACTAAGCTACCAAGGGCATCTATAATTCTTGTAAGTCAAATGTTTAATTCATAAACTAAATAAGAGATTGACTAAAGTACCATTCATCTACTATGCAATTACAGAGCAAGAGCAGTTTGAAGGCTATTTGGCTAACTTCAGGCTCTGTCTATAGTTTATAAAATAAACAATAACAATAAAAAAAAATCTATTCAATCCCTAGTGGAGTCGCCAATTTTTTTCTGGGAAAAATAGTGTCTTTTTGAACGACTAGCCCTTTACGTTTGGCAGTTACCCTAGAAACAACAATTTAAAACAATTCATGATTTCTTCAATGTATAACAGATAATAGAAAGACAATGGAACCAACCTGGAACTTCCGCTTAATCCCTTGCTTGATCTCTCCCCCCCTTGACAGAGCTTGCAACTCTTCTCCATACTTATCCCGCTTGGAGAGTACCGTTAGCAACATAGTAACAAAGAACCATCAAAGCATCTTGATCTATTATATCATAAACATTACATAATCAAACATATAATGAACATACAATAGCATTCACAAATGATAACATTCACAATTGCACAATCATATGGAAGAAAACTTGAAGAACTGTATTAAATAGAATGGAGAATTACAACACAGTTGTCTGATCCAGCATCATCCTCCCAGCATCAATCCCTCTTCACCTCATGAAATAGCAAGATCACACCAACAATACAATGCTCTTTCCTCAATTACAAACTATCAACACTTCCTTTCCATTCACAATAATCTAGCCTCTATATCTCTTAGATGAGGGATCCATTTATAGATGTGTGCAAGCGTGTGAGTCATCTCTAGGGTTTTCATTAGTGTCATTCCACTTGTTACATTTGGTTCCACTTGGATATTTCTTGGATCTCTTACTCATCCCTGGGCAAATTCAAAGAGGCAAGTGTCATAGGAGAAGTTTCTAGAAGATTCCATGAGCAACCACTTCGCAAACTGTTTCGGACATTTGTCCATCCTCACCGATCACACCCTATAGAAGGCGTAATCAATATGCATCACACCTGAGCAGTGTATCATTCAGTATGCACTGCACCTGGCTAGAGTAGCAGTCAGTATGGTTCAGTTTAGGCCATTTTTGGATAGTTTTTCAGGTGGAACTTTTGGGGAATGGTGTAATCAGATGACCATGTTCTTTTAGGGTATGAAACAACTTTTTTAGGGGTTGAAGAGCCCTAGCTTATTGACATATAAGATTTGGGTTGAAGTGCCCAAATATGTCTATAAAATTTCGTACCTAGATCTACCAAGATCCATTGATCTTTATCCACCAACAGATCCTCCATCTTGACTCTCCATAACTCAAAACTCTGACCATTAAATTTATCGATCTCTATCCTTCCACTGCTCGCCATCTTCTTTCACCACCAGAATCGATCCCGTAGATTTCCCACTAAACAATGTCTACGATAGGATCGAGTGAAACCCCTCAGTAGCAAAGGTGCCCCCTTGAAGCCAAATCATCTCTATACGAAATGTAGGTTTTAACCCCATACAGAAATTACCTGCATACGAATTCTAAAACATAGAAAATAAACAATGCAAGGGCATAACACATAAAACACATATACACAGTGATTTCCCCTAGATCCCAAAACTGGGACTACTAGCTTGATTTTTCATTATGTTCCTTTGAATGTTACAATATATATTTATACATGCCGAATCATCTAATACCATGGACGAAAAGCCATTGCGTCCAAAACCATGTGCAAAAAAAGTGCACAAAACCATAGGTAGCTTCACCCAACTTAATAGAGGGTCCAAAACTAAAATTTTCTAGGGCACTACCCACGACCCCATAGAGTGGGGTTACTTGCACCCCCCAAACCCCCTGTGACTCCCCAGGCTACGCCATCGGTGCAATGAAGGGGGGGCTCTGCCCCCTTCTAACCCCCTGGTTAACTATGTGGGCTAGTTGTGGAAAGAATATAACAAAACCCAACAGAGTCTTTACACTTGGACTACAAAATTGGACCAAAATATGGGCTTTTAGCCCAAAAAATGTCCTTGGGGGATCTCGTGCCCAACAAGCCCCGAACACAAACATTGTGACTCACCCTCGCATCACTCTCCAGGTGTGGATATCATAGCGCGAAGACCTCCTAGCTTCGTTTCGATCACCACATCTTCGACAGTGCAATAAGTGGCCATCTACTGGACTTCTTCCACTCACTACTCTGTGATTGTTGCTGAACTACTACCTTGAATCTTTGGTTGAGCTGCCTGTAGTTGTGGGAGATTTCCTTTAATGGAGGATGTGATTGCATAAGCCTCATTTATCCATGTCTCTAAGCGTGCTTTTAAGACCACTTCTTTATGTCAAGCGACATCCACTTGTTCCTTGAGTGCCTTTGCCTCTTGCATACATGCAAGCCTCTATGTAAGGGCAACTATTTGCGCAGTCCCTTTGACCTTGTCATATTTTTGTTATAGTTTGCGCACCTCTATCTCCAGGCACTCTACATTATGGTCCTCCTGCAGGGTGGTCAGGACCTCGAATGATTGTTCAAAAATTTGCATGAAGTCTGCCATTGCACTATCAAATACCAGTATTGTTGTTGTAACAATGGTGGTACGTTGTTCCCTAACTTCCCGTGGAGTTGAAAGTTGAGCCATCAACTGAAATTATGTAATCTATAGGTTCAACTCCAATTGAACCCTGGCCATCTCTGCTTGAGCGTCGCACACTCCTGTGGCCAACATACGGATGTGTGCCTCGACCGCTTCTTCGGCCTGAATGTCCAACTCTGGGACCATCCGACAGGCCTCTTCCATTACCTGTATAATTTTCTTATTCTACTCCACTGCCTCATTGCACTATAGGCCCAACTGCTTCACATTGATGTGTTTCTCACTCATCACTTGTAGAGTGGGACTCTCCCAAGACCAAAGTTCCGTGGTGACTCCATCCTGCAAGAGGTAGAGCATCTCTCGATGGAGCACAAGTATATTCAATCCTACCCCTTTTAAGTTGCCGACCATGGGCTTGTCGGCCTCATTCTCTATAGTAAGTGTCATATTTCGTAGCACTATCATGTTGGTAACCCTTGTGCTCAACATCTCCTCAGCAGCTAAAGTGCCAATCACAAGGCTGGTGGACACTGTGCAGCTTATGGAGTGTGAACCTACAACTCCTACAACTCTGCCTCAAGAGCCCCCAATATAAACTGTTGCCGCTCTTTGAACTATTGGAGTGCCTCTGCAATGACATCCCTCACCATTTCTCTGATATCATGCAAATCCCCCTTAGTGACGATGATTGGGTTGAAGGATGTCTTTGACGCCTTGGTTTTCTTTTGTGGCACTGCCTTCTCTTGCGGTTGCGGATGCTTGAGTTGGGTGGACATCATCTTTGGGTCCATGCCACCTTGTTCTATCTTTGTTTCTACCTCAATTCTAGGTGAAGGTGACTTCTGTCCTTCACGCTCTTCTCCCCCTATTTTTTGTTGTTCTGCCAATTTCACAGTGTCGTGTGCTGCCTGGGAATTAGCCTCTACTTCCTCTTTTTGACGCTTATCTGCTAGTTGTGTAATACAGAGCTTTTTTTTCTTCCTTCTTGCGTTGTGCAGCGCACTTGTCTATTCCCACCACGGAGTTTGCTGGAGTGTGCCACTTCGACGACCAAGACTTGAGGACTCTGAAAATTAGGTCATTAGTCGCTAGATATGGTAAGTTATGTCATGTCTTTGCGGGGTCCTTCCGCACCCTAATAAAAACATGGTGGAAATCTGCTTTGAACTTTGTAAAGCTCTACAAACTTGCATATACTCTAGATGACAATCATGGATTGCGATTGATCCCCATACAGATACTCATCTCCATTAAGACCCAAAAGATCTTACTTTCTTTGATATGCTCTGCATCCATGGTCACCCAAAGTGAAGCATACTTTGCTGCATCTACGATGTCTGGAACGATCGAAGGGAAATGGTTGTCTTTTGGTAGCTCCCATGCCACAAATGATTGAAACCAGGAGCCACGTGTAGTGAAATGTTTTGCCCAGCTCTTGTGCCTCACGACAATTCACAAGGAACTCGCTTCATAGATAGTTCACCTAGTTGAACTGTACTCCTTTTTTGCATTGGGCTGCTAGTGCAATCATAGGCATAGGTACCTCATCTATGCGGCACTTCCACATCACTTTTCCTACTAAAATTTGTGTTGTGACCTTGACAACATGGTTGTTAATGATGGATATGGAATATCCTCACTTATTCTTCTCCAACTTGAACTTCTTATTCATCACTTCCGTGAGGGCCAACTCGTCACCTTTTCCTTCTAATATAATGGCTAGATCCTACCCTGAGTAAGGCAGCCTTGTGATCTGATGAATCAAGTTGTCTATGATGCGAATGGGCTCCTCCAGCCACACACACCCATCATGCACCAACAGAGAAATTGTCTGATGACAAAGATGGTCTCTAGGGTGCGGTGGTAATGCAAACCCAGAGCAGTTTTAGCAACCTGGATTTCTCTACACCCTTGAGCCATGTACATGGCTCCAATTAAATCGTTCTGGCCGTCACATCAATCCGTCAATGCATTAGTTGCTCAGTCGCTAAATGTGGGAATGTTTCATGATCCGCAAGGTCCCAATCTTCGAATTTGATTATAGGAACTAGCCCCAAGTGCGGCCTCACAAAAACAATGTCATCTGCGAGAAGTGGAGTTTACAGAGAGCTCTTCCTCTCATCTATGTCCTTTAGCACCTTGTCTTTACCCTTGCGTGGAGGAACATATTCTGGTATATGGGTAATAGGATTCGTACCCTCAGTTCCAACTTCCATTTCCATGTCCTCCTCATCTGCCAGCATTTCTTCAGATTCTTCATTGTCGACCTCCATATTAATGGCTTTCCCATTTCGCTGCAAGGTGAGCTTGGTCCTCTATGGGTTTGTCGGTGACATGTGCACTAGGATCATAGCCTGCTTATCCTTCTTAGGTCTCGATGTTCTAGGTGATTTAGGGACCGCAACTCTCACTCCAACGGTCTCTAGGGCTTCTACTACAGCAATTTCCTGTGTGGCTTCCTTGGGTGTTGACATCATTCTAGTCAGGAGGTCCTGCATCTCCCTCAGCAATGTTTCAAACACTGAACTTGCTCACAAAGCCTCAAATTTTGAAAGGTCCATAAACACTTAGTAGCACAACAACTAAATTTTCAAAATGCCAAGTGTTTTTCATTGAAGAACCACTTGTAATTTATAGTGCCTTTTCAATTTGAATTTGACCGTTCCCCCCACATTCAGCCCATTCACGCTAGATTGGCGGTAGATTTTCAAGAATCTAGCCCATAAATATCACCTTAAATTCCTACCACCTGCTCCATTTGGCCTCAAACCAACCATAAAATTGTGAAGAGTTACTTTAACAATCACTTTCCAGTGGAGTTGCACACTTGCACAGCTGTCTTCTCACTGTCGCAGACCTTGTGACACTTCGCTGCTTCACGTAGTCTTGACATCTCGCAGCTCCCCAACCTAGGTAGTGTAGTTTATAGTCCCGTGCCTGCTTTCATCTGCATGGAGCACTAAGATTGTGATCCTGTCACCTAGTTAGATGGCCAGGACACTTGTGTATGGCTTCAATCAACTACCATTCACCTTTCTTAGGAAGGGTTCTCCATTTAACTTAACCAACTGGACTGTGACACCATCGGTAATCTCATTAATAACATACGGCCCTAACTAGTGCATCCTAAATTTTCCAAGGAATTTATTGAACTTACTATCATACAACAAAACCTAATAATTTATCTTGAATGTTTGTAGCTTGATGTGTCAATCGTGCCATGGTTTTTCACGCTACTTTTGGACCTGCTGGTGAAATCCAGCCAAATATTGCTCTTCTTCAAGCTCATCCAACTGCGCAAGCCTCACTTCTAGGGCTCCATGATCTGTCATACATATGAGTAGTATTATGCATAGACTAGGCATGACGTATTCCATAGGCGTCACCGCTTCAACACCGCATACCAGCCTAAAGGGTGTCTGTCCCATTAAATTCTTGCACGTTGTCCGATAAGCCCATAATGCTGCAGGTATGCGTAGGTCCCAATCACTTCATTGAGCATTGCAAACCTTGGTCAGCGTAGTTTAGAGCACTTTGTTGAATGTCTCGATTATCCCATTAGCCTATGGGTGATAAGGTCTTCTCTTCTAGTGATACACCTGAAATTCCTCTGTTAGTATGTTGAACGTCTCATTTACGAAGTAAGTACCTTGATCGCTCATCAAGATCTTTGGGCATCCAAATCACATTAGTACATGCTCAAATAGAAGCTTCACATTAGTTGTGACCATGCAATCCTTCAATAGTTGCGCTTTTTCCCAACGAGTCAAGTACTCTGTCGCAGTGATAATGTATCTCCAACCTCCCTTTCCTTGGGGCTGAATAGGTCCTACAAAATATATTGCCCACTTCTCGAAGAGTTGCAATGTTATTTGTGGATTCAAAGGCATTTCATCCCTCTGTGATGGCTTTCCTATTCTTTGACATACATCACACGCCTTACAATATGCTATTGAATCCTGATGAATGGTTGGCCAACATAACCCTACGCATAGAATCTTCTCTGTGGTTGCTCTCCCTCCACAATGTACTCCCACGATGCCCCCATGAATGCTCATAGGATTCTGCTTCATTCAAACTCAGGTACATACCTTTGTAGTATATCATCAGTCCCCATCTTGTATAGATGCCCAATAATGACAAAGAAATATGTTGCGTGCGCCACTAATTCCTTATTTTTTTGGACAGAGTAACCTTTTGGTACAATTCCTATTTTTAGGAAGTGTACTATATCCTGAAAATGTCCATCAACGACATGCACACCAAAGATTTACATGTTAGGTAATCCTTCCTCCAAATTAGTAGGTTCCTCCCATGTTTCAATGCGTGACAGATGGTTTGGTGTCATGTTGAATCCTCCAGGCTTCACAAAAACTTCAAAATCATACTCTTGGAACAATAAGATCCATCTACAAATTCGCCACCCCCCCAACACAGGCTTATTGACTAGGTACTTCAGCACAGAGTGATCCATATACATCTTAAGGTGGCCTCCTAGCAAGTAGTATCGGTACTTCTGGAGTGCGTACACCATAGCTAGCCCCTCGTGCTCAGTGGTGGAATAGTTCTTCTCCACTTTGACCAACTCCACATGTGGATCATTCTACCCATCATACTTGTCTGTCAGTCACATATTGGGCTTCTGAAACCCTGCTCTCATCACCCATCGACATTCGCGCCAATCGTCAAAGCTTGCCTTATGCGTACCCCACCATCTTGTGGGCGTAGCGCACAATATCCAGTCCAAGGCCTGAAAAGTTTTCTTTTCTAGCACCTCCCTTTCAAATGCATCCAAAAAGGTATCTACCTCAGTTAGACCATCATAACTAGGCAGAGTTCTTTCCTTTGACGACACATAATGCAGTGACCAGGTCATCATGTTGCAATTCAGTGTAGTTACTTCTTATAACTGATTATGCCAGCATTCTATTTCTTCATCGGAATCTAAAGTACAGGAACTCTCGTGATCGTACGTGATCCATCCATCTGCGGTGGGATTCACCCAGTCTTGGTCTCACGATGTTATCTTATAGATGCATTCCAGATCATCATCACTCTCATAGTCGCGGACTAGTTCCATATAGCAGAATCCCTCAGCAGGATCCAAGGGTATTATTACACGCAATGATTTCTTCTCAAAGATCATCTTCTACTTCTTGAGATTTATTACCCCATTCATATCAGTAGCCCAGTCAATTCCCAAGAGTGCAGGGTAGGGATTGCTACCATCCACAATCTCTATTACTTCAAAATATTCTAGTGTGTTCACCCCCTCAATATCCATGATCACTCCCTACACCCGCCCCATGGGTATGATATTCTGTTGATTTTCCATCCTTAGGTGAATCGGAGACCATTGTAGTGAAGGTATCCCCATTTGCTCCCATGTATTTTTCGGTAGTACATTTGCATCTGATCAAAAATCCAGAATGACTTGATCCATTTCATATTCTCCAATCTACGCGGTGAGTCTCATTTCACACACCATCCTTGTCTTATGCTTTTTGATCTTGTATACTACACATGGTTCACCTGGCACATTCCAAACACATCTATTCATAAGTTCATGTAACCCTTTCACAACCTTACTGTTGTTTAGTAACTTCATATAGGTTTCCTGGAAAGTTGTGAGCATAGAGGGATCCATCTCTAGCTTAGGATTATCCTTTCAATTCGAAGTGGAGGCATCAATGAAGTTCTTCTTAGTTTCCATGAAAGCTTCATGAGTGTGCTCCAAATTGAACTTAGCTTCCTTTCATGGGGCTTTGTAAACCCATGTATTATCTTCTGGTTGTTTCCCCTTGTCATCTCCTGTCGCAATGCCACTCCGGAGCACTATATTTACATTTAGATCTTCCTCGCACAGCTCATACCTCATCATCTAGAGGTTTTGAGTCAGGGAAGGTGGTAGTGCCCCTTTGTCATGTATCCTAGCTATCAATCTAGGACAATCTTCTGTTTCACGATCAAACAACATGGAATAATTTCACAATGGGTGCATTGGATTAGTGCAATCACGGACATAATTTCATGGCCATGCATAATTGTAGCAAATCAACTGTCCTTGACCTTTACCAGGTCCTCCTCCACCTTAGCCTCCTTTGCACCCTTGAAATCCTGTCAGTGCCATCCCTACATTTTGGGCAAGGGGTCGCGTTTCGACTTGAACCCTCCAGGTAGGATTTTTTTCCATCATCAATTCATAGCTCCTACAAATAAGCTCATCATGTCCTACTGACCTACAAAAGTTGTAGAACAACTATTGCAGTGCTTGCACATACTTCTGTAGGAAGTGACAATTGTCAGTGGCATGTTTTTTGGCTATCTGACAGATAGCGCACCATAAAGCAAGCACCACGCTAGGTCCTGATTGAGATTCTATCCTTAAAAGAATCGGTCCTCCTCTTACAACGTAATATGTGAATACCGGCCAGTGATATTTGTCATGATCGTAACTTTTGCATTTCAAACACAATACCTCTTCGTGGACCTTTGGCCGAATTGCCCTATCCTACTTTAGACTTTGCATCTCAGGACACAAATTCTTCAATTGTGCATGGATCTTCTTGACTCCTAGATTAGTACCCTACATAGGAGTCACGTGTAGTCTCATGGAAATCACCAAGCCCTCTGCCTGAGTTTTTATCTTCTGCTATGATAGTTCACTCCTTAAGTGTGGTAGTAGCAAAGCCACAAACCACATGCAGTGATGTCTATCTGTTAAATTCATGTTGGCTTCATGAATTGTACATTTCAGCCTCTGGTCTAGTTGCCAAGGCATCTCGTCTGGTAGCATCATGATCTCTTTGAATCCCACAATCAACTGTGTTTGAGATTTAGGCCTACTAAATTGCCTATTTAGTGCTGCTTGGATGTCCACTTGATCCGGATTTAAATAGGAACGCAACAAAATACAGAGATAACCATATACATAAAGATGCAGTGGAAATAATACTTCGTTTCATTACTGTAAAATACTGAAATATGCTTACAACCAGAAATAAAAATAAACCAGCTAGGGCAATGGTAGCTTATCTCTGAGAAGAGATGTGGCAGCCACATGCCTCTGAACTATTCTAAATTGTGTTACAATGAGGCCCGAAGGCCTATTTATTGTTGAGAAACAATGGAAAACCCTTCACATTCCAAAACCTAACCCTAGAAGATGAAACGCCAAATTGTGGGCCCCGTTTTGGGTAAGTTGGTACATCAACTTCCCGGGGTCACGAATTGGTCGTATTATCTCCGTTTGACGTGCATGATAGCCCGCTGGAAAGATCTCTCCGAGGACTATGACGGAAAAGTTGATTTTTTTATAGAAAAATCTTTGGCGGCAGATTTGCCAAAAAATGTCGTTTAGGGCCTCAAAATGGCTCCCGAAGTTTAGGACCCGAAAAACAGCTAAAAATAGTAAACTCTGCTATAATTAAGGAAACTGAAAAATTGAAAGAGATAGTTGTGGGGGTCCAAATGGGATAGGTGGGTGGCCACCAACATCCACCTGGATCATTCCTCCCCCCTTAGGAAGCAATGGTCCCAATTGTGTTGAGTTCCTCCTTGAGATGAGGAAGCTTCTGCTGAGCTGGGTCTCTGGTGAGTTGTTCTGCAATCTCTGATGTGTCCAGAAATGGTGGGAAGCATGGTCGACAACGGTCCATATTGAACACTAGGTGCAAGAAAAGGAATGGAGGAATGCTGTGCTTCAAAGAATTATTTCCCGTAGCCTTGGTATTGATGTAAGGACCATGTCGAAGTGGTCTGAGTTTCTTATGGTTTCTGGTAAGGCGTTCTCTCTGCAGATGCAACCAAACCTTGTCACCCACCTGAAACTTGTGTCGTACCCCTACGGGTGAGGAGAAGTTGTTCCTATGTTCTGTCATGACCGTATCCCTTTGCTCCTGCTACTGCATGGAGGAACCCTTTGCGGGGGCATGGATGTAGCAACGATCTTCCCCTTACTTTGGGAGCGAACCAAACAGAAAATGAATTTCCTATTCTGGGAGATGAGCTTGCTGCCTTTCTTGGCAGTGATCAAAGAGGTGGCAGTAGGTGGGGATACCTCCGGTATCCTATATAATGAATTATCCAAAGAAATAATGACAGTGTGAGGCCTTGACTCATACACAGCATGTCACCTCCACAAGTATCACTGGCCTAATAGTACATTGCAAACATCCAGAGGTGTAACATCACACAATACCTCGTCTGTGAAGGGCTTGATGCTATAGGGAAGGTGACACTGCTGGTGAACTTTGAGATCTCGTCCTTCGTGAAGCCACCCGATACTGTACAGTTGTGGGTGGGTGTGGTGTAGTCGGTAGGCCCAACCGTTTCACGACCTCTACTGAAACAACGTTCTTTTGGCTCCCACTGTCAACAATGAATTATAGTGGTGAACCCTTCACCCACATTTGTGAGTGGAAAAGGCGCTTCCCCTCCTCTGGGTCTTGAGGTTCATTCTTCTGGATCTTGGCAGTGGCAATAGTGGCACTGGGCTCCGATTCAATGATCTGCTTCCCTTTTCCATTCCCCTTGTCGGGTTCTGGGTCAGGGTCAAAACATGTATCTGATTCGGAAGCCTTCAACTCAGCCACCAGCGACTGCTTGGTCCGACACTCACTTTTGTTATGAGTGGGACTCTTCTGGAACTCATAACACTTTCCTGTGTCCTTCTTTGGCTTCGTGGTGTTGTTCTTTTCTTGCGGCTTCGACGGGTTGTCTTGGGTCACCTGACCTTGGCTTTGTCCTTTGGGCTTCAGATTTGGAAATCCAAAGTCTCGCTTCTTCTATTTGAACTTTTGCTCGATTTTGACAGCGTATCGATACGTCGTGCCGAGTGAGGAGATTTTCAGGAACTCCATCTCTTCCTGGATGTATCTGTGTAGGCAGCCGCGGTATTTGAGTACTAGATGTAGCTCAGAATCTTTGATACCCAATTGTGTGTGAAGGGTATGAAAAATGTTTGTGAGCTACGGCACATCTTGGTCTCGTCCCTGCCGCAGTGTGGTACATTTGATGTATTTGTGCTCATAGCTTTTGACAGGGTAGTACTGCTCCTTAATGGCATCTCGGAAGTCATTCCAAGTGGGTACAGCTAAAAACAGTGAGCCTGTACTTTCATTCTTTTGCTCGTAGTAGGTTTCCCACCAGTAAACAGTCCTTGACGTGGGGGGCTACTTTGAGAAGAGCGAAAACAATCTTTTACCGACTTGAAAATTCATGAACAGAAAAATACCCATCTAGCAGATTTAACCATTTATCTACGGCATCTGCATCTATTTGACCCTCAAAGATGGGGATTTCAAAGTTAACTTGTACCTTAAATGGCGTGGCGTTTCTAGAGTAGCTATTGGAAGCCGATGTGTCGCCTCTGGGTAGCCACTGAAGGATCTGAGCAAAGCTATCCATCATCATGTTCCTTTGCTACTCGAGCGCTTCTTCGAGCAAGATTTTGATAGGATCTCCTGCCCCCTCATCTTTCTTCTCATCTGCCATGGAGGTCATCAGGATTTGAGAGGCTGGTCTTGCAAAGGTTCAAGTAATTCAAGCCCTAACTCCTTATATCCTGACCTCGTTGGGGACATGAAAATAAAAACAGAGAAAAAGCAGACTGCTCTGATACCACTGATTCGAATTTAAACAGGAACACAACAAAATATAGAGATAACCATATACAGAAAGATGCAGTGGAAATAATACTTCATTTCATTACTATAAAATACTGAAATATGCTTACGACCGGAAATAGAAATAAACCAGCTAGGGCAATGGTAGCTTATCTCTGAGAAGAGATGTGGCGGCTACATGCCTCTTAACTGTTCTAAACTATGTTACAATGAGGCTCGAAGGCCTATTTATTGTTGAGAAACAATGGAAAACCCTTCACATTCCAAAACCTAACCCTAGAAGATGAAACGCCAAATTGTGGGCCCCATTTTGGGTAAGTTGGTACATCAACTTCCCGGGGTTGCGAATTGGTCGTATTATCTCTGTTTGATGCGCATGATAGCCCGTTGGAAAGATCTCTCTGAGGACTACAATTGAAAAGTTGATTTTTTGATAGATAGATCACTGGTGGTAGATTTCGCAAAAAACGTCATTTAGGGCCTCAAAACGGCTCCGGAAGTTCAAGGCCTGAAAAATAGCTAAAAATAGTAAACTTTGCTATAATTAAGGAAACTGAAAAATTGAAAGAGACAATTGTGGCAGTCCAAATGGGATAGGTGGGTGGCCACCAACATCCACCTAAATCACCACTACTCTAGCATTTAGGTTATGGTTGAAGTACTTAATATACCAGGTTAGCGCGTGATCTTGCATAGCACTAACCATTGTTGCCTTCTTTATGTCATCATCTGTAACACCTTGAGCTTCCCATACAACCCTCACAATGAACCAGAATTGGTTCGGGTCCTCATTTCCCAGGCCTTTGAACAAAGGCAGCTTCACTGTGTTTGCCATACTGAATCACAATGGAGGTGAAGCTGGTACGAGTGAAGTTCGAGCTGATGGCAGTGAATATGGAGGCAGTGTGGGCAGAGGTGGTATTCATGGAAATCCTTGTCTTATCAACGGAATATCACTTCGTGGAGAGACCTTCATGATCCCTTCTTCATCCCCTCACAGAGGTGAAATCAAGGGGCTATCCTCTGGGCCCTTATTTCCTTCGGTTCTGTAAAATCGTCCGCTTCACGTAGTCTTGAACATCAAGGTAGATGCATAACCATTTTTTCTCACAACAACGTTTTAATCCAAGTATTCAAAGACTTTACGTACTTACCTTGCCGTCCTTTGAAAAACCATCGCTCTGCCTCACTATAGCTGCCAGAGGTGTCAACCGTGAATTTAGTCACAAATCCTCCTATGATGTGAATGAGCCGCGAACTCGTGGACCCTTCTATCCAACTAGCCTTCAATGTTTTTCTTAGTTGGATTCCAGTGATATGACATCACACATCTCTATGTAGATTTTGGCCCCAACAACAAAACCTTTTTTTAGCTTGTGGGGGCCTAACCCAGGTTTAGCGTTAGTTAGGCAAAGAAATCCCTACACTACTATCCCTTTCGGCATCCGCCTGCGAGGCACGGACTGAGTCTCACCCGAAGGAGTATGAGGGGATGTTGGAACAAAGTTTCTGCACCCTTGATATTGTTGTGATGTTGGTTTATCCTGGCTATACCTATTTTCGTGTAGGTTGCTTAGCCCTCTGTTCCACCCTTTAGTACCTTCGCGAAAGAGTACAATCATATTCTGCACATCCCTAACCAGGGGCTAATATACTTTCAAGCTACTAGGGAAGCGAATTATGATATCTTGTAAACTAGGTTCAATGTCTTACTTATCATATTATCAGATCTTAGTTAGCTTCACAGAAATAGATGTTCTTACTTGCATTTTCTTAACTAACACAATTACATATATTTGTGCATCATATAAGCATTATAAGTGAAATTTATACCCAACATAACCATATGCATAAATAGGAAATAAAGACGTAGAAATTGTAGAATACTTCTCTTTATTGATAATTCAGAACAATTACAGACTCAACCCACCCTGTGCACTTAGCTACAAGGGTCCACGCACTCAGTTGCAAATTTCTAGGCCTCTGCGCACTCAGATGCAGAGCCTCTACCTATGCTATGACCCAAACTTAGAATTTTACTCTAAAGCTATGGCTCAATCCATCATGATTATTGATTCGTTCTCTTTTTTTTTACTACTTAGAGGTTAGCTCTATTTACACAATCCCATGGTCTGTAGACCATGGGTAGATCCTTTACAACCAACGTTACATTTTCAAAATAGGAGCAGACAACCCTATGACTCTTTAAAACCTATGCACTCCATGACCACAAAATGCGAATTCTTTACACTTGGATTACAAAATTGGACCAAAATATGGGCTTTTAGCCCCAAAACTACCCTTGGGGGATTCCGTGCCCAACAGAGGTGCACTCTATATGGGAACATGCATAGTGTCTTGGTTCAGTAAGAAACAAAGTTTGATTTCCTTGTCTACAACTGAACAGGAATATGTGGCAGTTGCATCTTACTACACACAAATGCTTTGGATGATGCAAACATTGCAAGACATTCAAGTCACATGTACTCCACCCATCTCCATTCTATGTGATAATACAAGTGCCATACGTATTTCAAAAAATCTGGTCATGCACTCAAAGGCCAAGCATATACCCATTAAATACCATTTTTTACGAGAACAAGTGCTTGAACAAAAGTTTAAATTGGAGTATGTTCCCTCCAAAGAATAGGTTGCTCATATATTCACCAAACCACTTCCGAGAGAAACATTTGAATATCTCAAAAAAACGTTCGGAGTATTTTCTACATCATCTCGCTATTAAAGCCATTTTTTCAAAGGAAGGTTCCTATACGCGGGTTTCATGAAAGATAGTGGCATATATATGTGAGTTTGTGTGGCTGCAGGAGCATATATGTTTTTTCTGATAGAAAAACAGTGGGTCAGACTCTGATATGGGTGCTTAGTTTGATATTGATGATTACAGCGTGCTGATATGCTTTGTTCATTGATTTTTATCTGACTGACGAAGATGCCTTGATGAATTATTTGTTGATAATGCATAGGCAGCATAGGTTTAGGGGGAACTTTAGCCTTCACAAACATTTTGCATTGTTTGCATTATGGTTTGTGACTTTAGCTATGGTTTTAGATATTTATATCAATTGTTGCATAAGTCCTGAAAAGATCTAGGGTGTTAGATGTCTACTTCTATCATATTCAATTTTTGAATGATTCCTATTAGACATATGATGTAATTTGTATCCCCACTATGCATGGGAAGGATGATGTAATAATTTCTATTTTAGTCATGTATAAACAATTGGTATATTGCCATTTGGTTGGGTGGATGAGTCAAATTTGGCGCATCCCCACTTGGTTGGGTGGTTGATGTATGTATGAGTCAGTGGTCTTAGGGAGGTCACACACACTTAGTTGAGTTATAGAGTCATGTTATTCATTTTTAAACATATCTGTGCAGACTCTACATGTACTTAGGGGGAGCATGGACAACTTAGTGTATCTCAAAGGGGGATAATATCTTGGTCTACCCTTTGCCCTTGATGACAAAGGGGGAGAGTGTATTTTGGTGATTGCTTGATATCTCTAACAGTTTATATAGCTTGCAGTAATAAATACCAATATGGTTGCCACCAAGTTGAAAGGGGGAGCTTGTTGGCATTATGATATAGGTGTTTTCCTTGATGACAACTTATGCACAGGTCAGTTCAGATTTGATAAAAGGTAACTCGCAGCGTCGCAGGTCAATTCAGAGGTAATAGGGTAGTGGTACAAAAGAACAGGAAGTTCAAGCAAAGGTTTATTGGTCATAATCAAGAAGTTGAACAAAAAGGATGTTTTCAGATAGTTTAAGATGTATAGGTTGATTAAGCTTTACAAAGAAGCATACACATGCAGGTTCACAGAATTAAAAGAGCGTATAAGTATGCACACAGTTTCACAAGAGGAAAAGACATATGGGTTGGAAAATTGAGAAAATTCAAGGGTAAAGAATACGAAGGGTCAATACCATGGTATTAGCCCACAATATTGAGCAGAGTAATTGTTATTTGATCCTCTTCGAGAATACCACAAGCTCTAACTATTTTTTTGGTCCAAGGTATTGAGGAAGGCCAAAACCATATAAGGAGGAGAATATCAAAGGGCTAAGAGTGCAAGTGAAAGGGTTTCTCAAGAGTACTTCTATCTAAAGTATATTTTGTGTTATAGTGGCAATGATTGTGATATATTTTGTGCATTGTGAATTCAATGTTCGATCAAGATCATGACATTGGAAATGACTTATAATTGAATGATCTGATATTGGTTGGGCTAGATTTGATTTCTTACACATGTTTTATTCTTTAAATGTCATGATCTGGGTATGTCTAAATTCTGGAATAATAGCGAAGTTCTGAGTTAATATTTGCAATTCTATACACTGGTTTGCCTCAGTAAAGTTGCGTATACACATAGGTTCGACATTTCCAAGTAGCATGTGCAAGGAAAAGCCTATTCTTCATAAATCACTGATCTATCTTATCAGCGCTACTATTTTACTGTTGTCTGTTAATGAAGTCTTCTTAGATCTGAATGTAAAATTGAATGCATAAGGTATTTTGTGTCTGATTGATTGAGTGTTTAAGTGAGAAGGGTTATCTCTGCTATTGACCATCTAGAGATCTATAAATTGATAGTAGATGTTGAGAATATTGTTGGTTGGTACAGACTTGATTCAGAAGTTTTATGTTTCAGTAGTTTTGAAGGTATATGTAAGTTTGGTTGGATGAAGTAGCGTATACATGCAGGTTGGATTTAGTAAAGTAGCATATATATTTTGATGTCTAATTTTTGAAGTTGTAGCTAATTCTGAATGATGATATAGGTTTCTAGGTTCAACAAAGTATTCTACTAATAGTGATCTAACTGTTTAGGTTAACTGAATGTCAGTTTATGCAATTTGAGTTTCAACGTTCTCATGGGTCCAATGTGAAAAATTTATGAAATAAGGCCTTCATATTGTGTTGTTTTGTACCAAGAGCATCTAGTTTGAAAATTATTAAAATGTGGCCTTCTTGAAGAAGAGAGAAGGTTGTATCCTTCTGTAAGTCGGTGCCTACGTACTAGTAAACACATCGGCTAGTACAGGATCTAGGGGGTTGTAGCTCCCTTCCAGTAGAAGATGGAAAACGAGAGAAAGTTGTAGCCTTCTGTAGGTGGGTGCCTACGTATTGGTATGAGTCTCCACCAGTACAAGATTGTAAATAGATTTTCTTTATATGAAAAGAAGATAAAGATGATAGAAGCAGGTGGTTTTTCTCCCGCAATGGGTTTCCACCTTAAATCTTGGTGTTATTATGTGTTGCTTATGTGTGATGGTTCATTATGTTATTACTACACTTCTTTACTGCATAATAAGTTATGGATGCATTAATTAAAGATCAACATAGGATAAATTGACTAAATCATAAGTTCTTTGGGTATACACTTGTTTCTCTAATCATAGTAGTGTGCACACACAAGTTCACTTCACTGAGGTAACATATATAAATATATTAGGGAAATGAAAGATTATTTAATTATAAATATTGATTCATCCCCCTTGGGGGATACTGAGGGTTGGAGCCTTAACTGAGGAAATTGAAGCTTCATACCAGTAGTGGCTAGTGAGTTGACTAGGGGGTTGCAGCTCTGTTCTAGTAGAAAATGGAGAATGAGTGAAGGTTGTAGCCTTATGTAGGTCGACACCTCTATACTAGTAAAAATATATGCTAGTACAAGAGATAGGGGGTTGTAGCCCCCTTCCAGTAGAAGCTAGAGAATGAGAGAAGGCTGTAGCCTTGTACAGGTGGGTTCCTACGTATTGGTATGTGTATGCACTAGTACAAGATTGTAAATAGATTATTCATTATATTAGGAAGACAAAGACAATAGCAGCAGGTGGTTTTTCTCCTGCATTGGGTTTCTAACTTAAATCTTCGAGTTCATATGTGTTTCTTATGTGTGATGATTTATTCTATTACTATTGCACATGGTTACTGTTTAATTTTTAATAAAGTACTGATGCACTGATTAAAGATCAACATATGATGAATTAACTGAATCACAAGTTTAGTGGATATACGTTGGTTGCCTTAAGAATAGTTGCATGCACACATGAGTTCCCTTCATTGAAGTAGCGTATATAAATCTGATTATGGAAATGAAAAAGTTAGTGATTTGCATATACTGATTCACCCAACAACCAGAGGAAAGAAAATGCTGAGCAAGGAATAGTTGATCAAGTGACTATAACGGGATTACCTAGACATGTCAAGTTCAATTCATGATTTCATTTCTAGTTTTGTATGCATTGTACATGGATGTGTGTATTTGGTTCTCTTACTATCATTAGCATGGGTTTTCTTAGGTATGACAACAATTTCAGCTTTGCCTTGCCATTTCTAGATACTCTGGTGTGATGGGGTTATTTCTTGTGGTTTAGCTTTGAATATCCATATTGTTTTGGAGCATAGTGAGGTGGTCTGAAGAAAATTCCCAAAGGCCTAGGAATCCCTTAACTAGTAATGGAAGATTACGGTAAAGCCTAAGGGTGGATGCATGTAACTACAACAACAATAGAATGAAAAGAATGTACTAACCAAAATGCTTATAATAATCATTAATCAACATACCCCGAGGTTGAGTGTTGCAAATTTTCTATGATAATCTACATTTCCTACTCCATCTTAATGAAAATATTAACATCATGATGAAAAAAAATCATAATGGCCGTAATGATTCATGTGTCACCTACTATGCATGCATAAGCATATACATTTATCCCATCCAATCCAAGTGTGGAACCTAGGAGCCCTGATAGCAATCTGTATCCACCCCTTCCACATTTACCCACTTTCACTGACCTACAGGGGTAAACATGATTTGAGGGCTAGTACGAAGTGACTCAACCTCCTAAGTATTTTTGAGGAAATGGAATCAACAACCAAAACTTTACTGACCTTCCTGAGGTTAATTTACCTTTTCAATGATTTCAACTCTTATTCTCTTGCATGACAATATACGCAAATGACTATAACCCTTGTGTCACATGGATAACCCTATCTCCCAGTGACTATAATCTTGATTTCCTAGTTCTAAGCATGCGACCCTGGAATCTAAACCACTTTTTCAGGGCTAATATTGAAACCTCTTCCTAGAACTTGATAAAACTTTCCATAATGATTAATTACACAAGGTGAAATCCATTATGAAACTAGGTAATTTAACTAACTATGCCTAAATGATAGTCATTTCATCAAACACATGGTGAACATGTAATTTAGAGGTTAGGAATGCATATCTGAACATAGGGGTCTAATACTTATCTGAGAATCATCAAGAAGGTATAATTCCCTTCCATAATGGCTATAATAACATCTATTAGGTCATGCATTCAATAACCACTCATTTACCAATCAAAACATGATAAGATCCATAACTAGAATATGTCATAAAACCATGATTATAACCAACATATAACGAAAAGAATAATGAGGATAGAAAAACCATCAAAGTCACATCACAAAAATCTCACTTAGTCATAAAATATCAGAGAAAATGATCTCTTATTAGCATATGCAAATCCAACCAAGTCAAGGACTTCCACATAACACCCATCCATAGATTGGGCTGAACCAAATCTTCCTTTCAGCCAATCATCCCCATGCCATATTCCAAGCATGAACATGGGACTCACAACAAAACATGTGGGACTCATAAGAAAACATGTGGGACTCACAACAAAACAACTAGGGATTCCTCAAGATTTACCTCACTCTTGCCAAAACTGGTGAAGCGACTCCTACACTGAAACCCTCATATATACAGCTTCGTTTACTACAATCCTTCCATTACTAGCCAAGGGATTCCTAGGCCGAAACAACAAGCATACACTACCGTGACTTATTGTAATCCCTTCAAAAAAGGTCAAGGGATCACTAGGCACTAAAAATATTTGATGCCTCTAGATTTATTCACCAATACCTTGGGGCTTTTACCTATATTCACCATCATGATTTACCATAGTCCCACCATTACCAGAGAAGGGATTCATAGGCCCTTGGTAATTTTCCTGAGACCACCTCAGTTGGCAGTAAAAAAATCTAACAATCAAAACATAAACCACATGAATGAACCTCGTCACACCATGGCTATCTAGAAATGACAAATCAAAGATGAAACCACTATTGTACATGGAAAAAGCCATGTCAATGATAATAATAGAACCAAATACGCACATGCATGTACCATGCATGCCCAAACTAGCAAGGAAATCATATATGTAACTTGATAGCTGTAAGTAATCTCGTGTAGTCAATTGAGACAACTCTTCCTTGGTTGATCTTTTATTTCCTTTTCTTTCTTGTTCTTCCTTTTCCTTCCTTTCTCTAATTCTAAAGTTCTCCAAGAATTCCCTAAGTGTGCAAGAGTATGAGAGAGAGAATATATAGAGAGAGGTCCAAGCTAAAACTGGAAAAAGTCGTGAGCTGATTCTCGTAAGCATTTTTATCATTGAGGGTTTTATTTTAATTAATTTCCTCTATTTTTCCTTCATTTTCCATCTCATGCAAAATTGTGACCTTTCACCTCCCCTTTCTCCTACTTTCCTTTATTTTCGTAAACAAAATTCCAATTAATGACTCTTTGTATTTTTAATGCCTTTGCCAATTCCTTTTCCAATATCCTTAGCCATAATAAACCGAAATAAAACTGACTAGGAAATTTTTCCCAACATTTTGCTTGGAATATGTGTCCCGTGACCTTTGTCTTATTTTTTCCTTCATTAAATTTATTACATTAACTTTTAACCTAGGTTTGTTACACAAAATTAGTATATCCCATCAATTGGATCTCATTACCATTATACCAAAGGGAGTGATGTAAAATTCCATGCAAATATCTTAGGATATGCTTGGCTGTAATCCAATTATTATGCTTTGGCTCCATCTAAAATTTACTAAGGAAATTTACTATAAAACAAATTTCAGCTCTAGTTTTACGAGATACAAGGAATGAATTAATTTTTTTTAGCAGCTAGGATCCATCAGATTAGAATTTGAAATCCTCATGTTCTTTAGATTGGTAATCATAGGGGTCATCATAGGCTGGCTATGCATCATGCCAATTTTTCTTTGAATATTAATCACATATTTTCCTTGACCAAGATATATTTGTGTACGCTTCTGCAAAACTTATAGTCCCAAGTAGTAATCAATAATCCCCAGATCCTTCATATCAAACTTGGCTTCTGACTGCATCTTGAATTCTTGAATTTGATGTTCTACACGTATAACAAGTAGATCATCCACATATAGTAGTATGATGCATTTTTCATCCTAGAACACCTGGATATAAAGGTTGGGATTTGCAAAATTCTCGAAAATACCAAGTCTCAATAGCTATGCATCCATTCTTACATACCAAGCCTCTAGGTGCTTGCTTTAAGCTACATAGAGATTTCTCCAGTATGCAAACATGAATCTCCCTCTAATTAATTTCAAATCCCTGAGGCTTATTAATGAAAACCCCTTGATCAATAGTCCCATTTAGAAAAGTTGTCTTAAAATCCATTTTATGGATATTCCATCCCATAGTAGTAGCCAAAAAGATTAGAGATATGATAGTATTATATCTATATGTAGGAGAAAATATTTCTTCGTAATCAATACCTTATTTCTACAAGAAGCCCCTCCCTACAAATGTTTCCTTGTATTTATCAATGCTCTCATCAGTAAGATTATTTATTTTATATATGCATTTTGAGGTGACTATGGATTTTTCACTTGGTTTAGGAACAATTTGCCAAACATCATTATTCATAATTAAATGGTATTCTTCCTACATCACGTTCCCCCACCCTTGATGTTTATTTGGATCTTCTATCGAGGAAGGTTTAACTTCTGTGAGCTTTGTCATATATGCTCCATACTCATAATAGATTTTAGGTATTTTAATTTCTCCCATTGCTCCTTTTGTTTTATGTCCTTTTACTTCTTGTAGAGTTCTCCTCAGCCAAGTAGGTCTCTTACGAATATCAAGAACAACAACTTTCTAAGTAGGCAACCTAAGTCCTTCAACATCTTCTTGAATTAATGTCGAATCTTGACCATTGTTGTCCCTAGAGATATCCTAAAAAATCGGAACCTCTTCTTTATCAGAATCAACTAGAACATCTTTTTATTTCTTGTGCACCATATTTTCATCAAGTATCACATCCCAACTTAATTCAATATGACAATCCTCTCTAATGTAAATTTTGTATGATTTAGATAAATAACTATACGCAACAAATATGCCCTTTAGTCTGGTAGGATCTAACTTCTTCCTTTTTTTCCTTTTGTATATGCATATAAATAAGACATCCAAATATTAAAAGATGATATACACTCAAGTTTTTTCCTATAAATACTTCTATTGTAGTCATGTTATTCAGAATCTTGTGCAATATTTGGTTCTACAAGTAGAGAGTTGTTACACATGGTTCTCTGCATTAGAATTGAGGGATATCTTGATCGTGTAGCATGCATCTGACACATTATTCAATAATTTTTTCTTCATTTTAGCCACACCATTCTCTTAAGTATTATAAAGAAAAATTAGGTCCCTCTTAATCCCCACTTCCTTGAAAAAATGCTATAAGTTCCATGGAGGTATATTCTACACCATTATCAAACCTCAATGTCTTGATCTATCCTTTTGTTAGATTCTGCACTTCATTTTTGAATTCTTGAAACTTCTCAAATTTTTTCTTGAGGAGGAATGACCATGTCTTCCATGAGAAAATTATAATGAAGGTCACATACTATTGATTCCCACAAAGAGATTTCATTGCCATAGGACCACATACATCCAAGTGTATGAGGCCTAAAACTTCCTTATATCTAGTGTCACTTTTTATAAATGGCTCATTTATGTTCTTTCCAAGGGCACAAACCATATAGGTCCCTTCATGTTCTTCCTTCAAATCAATGGTGCTATTGACCATTTTATTTAGCGATGGAAAAATCATGTAGTGAATGTGTCCATACCTTCTATGCCACAGTTCAAAAGTGATCACATCCAAGTGAACTAGGGCTTGACAAAGATGTGTAAAAGGTCTATATAATGTCCTTTAATGAATCCCAATTACCGTAGATTGATTATTGCTCGTGTCCTTACCCCAAACCAAAACTTTCCATTAACAAAAGAAATTCTATCACCTTATCCTCTAGACAAGAAATAGAATGTAAGTTTTTCTTCCAACCTGGAACATATAGAATAATGTTGAGGTGAATACTTCTAGCAAACTCGAGCTACCACAAAGTAGATCGAGTCCATTTTACTGAATAAGTATTCTTATCTCCATGTTTGATCAAATGAGAGTAGGTTTCTTTTGACAAAGTCCAGAGTAGACAACATTCACCTATTATTAACTCATACATTTTCACAATTGAAAATCCAAAACAAAGAAGAAAATAAGCTTCCATTGCTCACTTATTTGGCTATCATGGAGATGATCTTTAAGATGCAACCCTCGATGGAGACAACAAGATTCCCAAGAAACTTGAAAGACTTATTCATAACCATTGCCATAGTGCCAACTAACATATGATGTTCAGTCCTCTTGCACCTTAGCTCTAAAAACATCTTGGAAAATCTAGAGGCATGTAGATTATAAACGATTTTCCTTAGCTTGATAATTTCTTGTGATATTAGTTTCCCTTTTATCACTTAGTATTTCTTGTTCATGAATTAGTTACCAAAATAATGAAGATCATAGTGATACAAAATACATAAGATATAGGTTCTAAACCAGGGAAAAGCCAATCCAAAGGGAAAACCAAGAATGAGTTCTTCTCATCCCATATAATATTATTACAATGAGTCTTCCAAGTCCCAAATACCAAAGCTAATATCCTCGCAATCAGCAAGCCACCCCAACAACAAGATCTCTTTCCAACGAACCAATTCTTCCAAATTATGCAAGAATCACCCCAATTACACTCTAGAATTTCGGCCCTCCAACTTCGTACTAAACCTTCACACTACAATTTCATCCCTTTCAACTCACACAAAGAACCTAGAAAACTTCACACATGGGGACATAAAAGATAGTTTCCCAAGAGACCTTCCTTCTTGGACTTCTTCCTGTTTCTCCTTGTCTTCTTTTCTCTTCTTTCTTCTTCACTATTGCATACAAAACTTGCTTGAGAGTGTGTTCCATATTAGTTGAAGTCCATCTTATTTATGGCCTTCTTTAGGTGTCAAATAGCCCTCCTTTAGGCTGAGTTTACTTTGACTGGGTCAATTTAGTCTTGGAGAAATGAATTTCTTTTCTTAACTCAAAATGAATATTTTATTTTGTTCCAAAGAGTCTATATGGGACTATTATACATGACAAAAATTATTCATCATCTTAGAAAGACCTAGAAATACATATAAGTATGAATAACATTATTTTGACATAGACTTGAGCATGAAATCTATGCTTTAAATAAAAAAAATAATTTTCTTTCTTTTCCCTCACTTATACAATATATACAATGTGATGTTTACAAAAGTTCATTATTAAGACAAAAATTGGTTACAATTTCTAGCACCTTGTGATGTCATGGAGGAGGGGAGGTGGCACTATTATGTTTC
>APFE030824854.1:0-10524 GCA_000404065.3 Pinus taeda | reverse complement strand
CACTTAGTAGGTGGACCCTTTCCACATACTTAGCATGTGTGGTTGGAGATGTTTTTGGGCCATGCTAATATTGATTCCTAAGTAGAGTTACATTAGGGTGAGATGCCATGTAGGAAACATGTGGGCACCATGTTTGATAAATGAGAAAGAAGATAATATTATTAGGTAACAAAATTTTAGAGTATAACTAAATATCTAGGAGTCCAAACTAAACTAAATTTCATATCACTACAAATGCCTCGTCTAGATGAAGCAAATGGTGATTGTTACACTGAGTTCTTGGAACTTGAATGAAAGACTATATATATTATATACATATAATTATATATATATATATATATATATAATATATATATATCCCATTCTCTAGATGTCCAAGAGTGATTGGATTAATAAGTGAACACTTCACTGGGATTAATGTGGGGTATTTCTAGGTGGTATAAAAGCATCTCGGTTCAACACTTGAATTGGATGGGATTTATCATGGGAAAGTACTAGAAGACTTATACAAAGGGATATTATGTTTATTTTTAGAAAATTAATTAAATAAACTTTTAAATGTAAAAAACCGGCTTGAATTATTGGATTGCATACATAATTGATGTTATCATTGTGATTTGTCTATGGAACTGGGACTAACAATTGATATCTTTCCACTACCATTGATATGCTAATTGTTATGCTAATAAACACACACACACATACATATATATTGTTGACTATGTAGGCATGTATATTGATGCAAATTATTTGTTGATTTACTAGCATTAGTGTTTCTATGTGTATTTTTTATTTCTTCCAGCTTATCGTAACAATTATGCACAATGCAAGATCATGGACATGATTTCTTGTCATTTAATTATATTATTATGTATTTAAAAATTGTATGTGAATCACAACACATCAAAAGTAGCAAACACAATGAAATAAAAGAGAAAGAGGACTGGAGTGGTGTAATATAGATTTCATCATTCCTAGCATGGACATGAAGAGACTAGGAAAAATGAAGGAGAAATATCAGTTGTCCAAGGGAGAGGGAAAAATCTCCTGATTGGATGGATAAATTGAGGAGCCTAAGGGTTGAGGTCAAAAGATTTAAGTAAAATAGTGAAAGGATGGTAAGAGCTCAGGACAATGAAATGAAGATAAATGGAATCATAATACAAAGACTCTCAAGCTTATAGAGACTGAGTAAGCATGAGCTAGGACCTAGTAATAGAGACAACATAAGCCTTCAGGAGTCAAAAGAGAAAAAAATTAGGGAATATGGTACTAGGTATGGAATAGGCATAGGCATGAGAGTGAAGACACCATGAAGGGGAATGCACCATTTAATACCCCATAAGGAAGAACTAATGGTTATTACATCATTGTAGTACATTTTCCAAGCCCACTGCTAGGAGGCACCACCATCACCCTCACTGTCATCACCGTCAAAAATAATGGAAAATGATAATATGCCCAAGGAATTTAAGAAATGTAAGTCACCCACATTACAATGAAATCTTAAGATGAAAACCCTTGGCTTCCTCGTATGAATATTTTGTTTAGAATCCATGAATATTTCTGAGAACATGAAGGGCAAGATTTCCACCTATAGTTTGAACGGAAAATAATAAATATGATGGGAAGATTTAAAGAATTCTAGAGGGATTGTTTAAGAATAATTAAATTGCAATGAATTTGAGAAGTTCTTCAAAAGTTAATATTTATTAGATTGAAACTATGAAATTGAAGCAAAAGAGTTCTCTTAAATCAAGATGGGGAAAATGATAGATGATGAGGATGTCATGATGTTCATGGAATTATTCAGGTATGTGCCATGTCTCAATAATCAAAAGGCCATAGTACAAATATTTATCAATGGGTCGCTTATGAAAATCCAATATAGAATGGATTTGCTGGAACCTTAGACATTGAATGATGCCATTAAGAAATCGAAACACTTTATGAGCAGTAAAGTCATAAGATGGAAATTAAAATGAATTGCAATGTAAATAATGACACTAGGAAAAGAAAGTGGCCCAACAAAATCATAGAAAAAGAATGGAAGCATGAACCTATCTAAAGTAAGTCAATTTCAGCTGAAATTAGACTTGAATGCTAAAGGTAGTGTGAAAGAGCTAGTAGCGGAGCAACATAGAATGCAACGAATAGAGAAATTAAATTATTATACCTATGGTTAGAATCAACAGAAAAGAGATGGCCCGTACTAGGAAAATGTAGGGCTAAAAATATAGAGTGCCTAGGAAGCTTCAAATGTAGCGGAAGTGTCTCAGCATTTTCCCAAACTTTAGGTAGTCGTGGACAAATTACAACAGACCACTAGGAATCCATCATTGAGATGGAAGGTGGAACCAAAGGGAGAGTTCCAAACATAGCCACTATGCATCTTAGACTAGAGGATAATTGAACAATAGATCAATTTAGAGTGTAGTGGAGCCACTTTCGGCGTAAGGAAGCCACATCGGAAATGGTTGACTCAATGATGACAATATGCCTTTATTTTTGGAAGGATGAAACGAATGCATATAAATTTGTAAATATTGTATCGATATGTACATATAAAGCTCCAAAAAATAGTACGATTGTATTTAATTATTTCTTCTTTATTTTATATGGATAGAGAACATCGAGGTTGGTGTCTGCCCAATGGGGAGGGGTTTCTCACAACCATGATTAAATTACACTCATATATGAAATGTCAATATTTGTGCAAAAAAAGGGGTTGAGTAATGGGACACAAGTTCCAGAGGTTGGGTAGGTTACTCACTGGGATATTGTTAAAATATTTCTTAAAAAAAAAAAATATCGGTTGGCATATGGCAGCTGATGGTTGTGAAAAAATGGAAAACATTAATTTTCTTATCAATTGTGCTTTTACAGCATTGGGAAAGAAATTTGGGACGATAAAATTTAAAGAGAAAAATGAGTGAGTTTCTAGTTGGCTTAGTGTGTTTTCCAGCGTTTGGAATTAATTAAGAAACATTTAACAAACAGATAGAAATTTGGCATGGTTGTCATTGGATGACAAGATTCTATTGGCATGGCCAGTGTTTGAAGGCTACACAAGGAAAAAAAATCGATGTGTTAGGGGACAATAAAACAACCAATGGAGGAAAAATTTGATTTTCCATAAGAGTATAGGAGGAAGGGAATTTAAAGGAGGATGACACACTTATAGGAGAAAGGATCCAAGAATTGGTCGTGTGGGAAAAAGAATTCGGATAGATGGGGAAGAGAAAATCCTAGTGAGGACAAGAAGGAAGACATAAGACAAGAAAAAAATTATTGATCATCATGAATTTAGAGGAGCTATGAACTATGATCTTGATTGAGAATAAGTCAAGAGGAAATCATACCAAGATGAGGATTAGTTTTCTCTAGTTTCCCCATGGGCCAGATGGTGGAGATGTTGTTTCTCAGAAATCCCTAAGGTTTGGGGTGGAGGAATTGATCCTACAAATTCTTGGAGGATTTCCAGAGACTCTCTTATTGTACTTTATTTTATTGTGATTACTATGAAACCTTAATGTTTCATTCCAAAGAGTAGATACAACATGTCTCTAGACTCCCTAGACATTTGATGGGATGCAACTTAATTGGTGGGTGGAGATGGAGAAATCTCTAGGGAGCCCAAATCAAATGATCGTTGTGGTTAAATCCTTGAGCATAAGGACCCTCAACATATGGAATCTAGCTTGGGGGTGATAGCTACAAGTAATCCTTATTGTAGTTGTCTATGGTTTGGTTGAGGTTCATATTCCCAGACTTAGATGCAAAAAGGTACCAAGATTAGTGTTATTTATGTATCTTCAATATAGATGAATATATGTTTGAATGTTTGGACTGAAATGGTGTTTATTGATGTGTTGGGTATGGTTTATGATTTTCTTGTCTACGTCATTGAATAACATGTTGTTTCCACTATTCTAAAGGTTTTGGGACAACATGAGATGGTATGGGTTATGATTCGAATAATAATTAGCATGGAAGTGCTTCCTTGTTACCTTTCTCTTTCTATGTTAATTTCAAGTGCTTATAACATTAGTTAGCTTATGTTTTCTTGTGGTACTATTGAGGACACCTTCCTCTGTATTCCTGGTCACTCCATTTATTTTATGTGGTGGTGTTCTCCGAGTCTTCAGTGACCAATATCCTAGTACTGTGTCTTTATTTCCATATTATCAAAAATCAAGTTTAAATAAAGTTTTTATATTTCTACATTGTGGATGGTATTGATTACATCCTTATTGTGCATCTAGTGATGTCAAATTTATGAATGATGGATTATATATTTTTTATGCTCCCTCACTGATGGAATAAAGGGTCAAATTCGTCCTTCAATGATTGGCTATAGTCATGATGCTTAGCTTCAAAGATACTCTAATAAAGTGTAAGTATTATGGTTACTTTATGATAATAGCCTATATGGAATCTCCTATAAAATCTGTAGTAAGATAGTCTTGTTTTGACTAAAGGCACACTTCGACACTGCATATAGTTTTGATTAGAAGAACGAAAATCCACCTCCCCTTGTTAGGCCTCTTGGCCTATCTATTTTATATACATGATGCTCTAAGCCTACTAGTAGCACAAACTATGGTTCTTGTGTTGGTATTTTTTATTTCTCAAAGATTAGGTATAAGAAGGCCTTATTTTTTTTCCCGTAGGTGGAATTTCCTTAAGGAATTTTGATGACTTAGTTTTATGCTTATTCATTTAAAAAAATGTTGTATTTATGTCATGGCCATGATCAGAACCCATTTCATTATGGATTGGACTCCCTTATGTGATTTTGATTCTCTTATAGTTTTTTCCATGTTGATTTATTTATCACAGAAAATGCAAGCCTATGAAAGTTTGAATGGACAAGTCGCTCGTATAAATGGAGAAGTCCATGTTTTGAATGGACAAGTCTCCGGCCTGGATGTATAGGTCCCTTGACTTTGTATTGTATTTTTCCATAAAAAACCTAGGGATTGTAATCCAGTCGTAACCTCAAGAGGGATGGCACTTATTTGTGCCTCACAAAACCCCATGGGAAATGGTTGAACTTTGGCATAGTTCGAAACTATTATACAATCATTATGGCCTAGACATGAAAAAGGACACCATAAATGACTCACTTTGGTAGATATGATCCATGTTTCAGTTAAAGGCATCATGATCATGACTAGGTATACCCATCGTGCACATAGGAGGGTTTTCCTATCTTATTCACAAAACCTAACCACATAATATCGCCATGGGAAATGATGCATGGAATGTACCTTTATATGAAGCCATATCATTCTCTAGCTCCCATCCTATAGCCTTTATTATTAGGTGGATGATCATGTCCTTATGAAAAAAGCTGGGTTTAGGGATAACCCTATGGTTTTTTTTAATGAGTGAAGGTTGAGATCAACTCATGGTTTGATAATTGCTATAATTTTGGCTAATATTGAGTGTGTGCAAATGGGTTGGGAGGTTAGGGTAGGGCCTGATGTGGTGGAGGTGATGGCTATCACCAAAGGTTGGGCCAACATGTGGCTCATACTCTCATCAAACCATGTCACTGTCATATTATATCGTGCGGTTTAAGGTTACAAATATATTCCTCTACCGCAAATGTTAGAAATAATGGAAATAGGGATAATAGAGGGAATAAGGGTGAACCAATGGTGTGACCAAATTATATAACTCTTGAAAAAATATACATTTGAAACACTTTAGCAATCACTTATGTAATCAATCATGTAAATGAAAAAATCGTTATCATCATCAGTCACATGAGAAAAATACACACAAGACATAAATATTCTTTTAACTTCTTTATCAAGCACAAGATTCAACTTGATTACATCATTTCCCCAAAAGATACTAATTGTAGGTTTATCAACTTCTACTAAAAGGAACTTCTATTCCTGCTCATTTATCAATTTTCATTGAAAGGGATTTCTACCCATGCTCGTTTATCAATTTTCACTTAAGGGGGATCCTACTGCTACTCATTTATCATATTTTGTTGAAAGACACTCTTTCCCCTAAAATGCAAGCTACCACATGTTATATTTGTTGATCGATATTTCATATGTTTTCAAACTCATAATGATAGCCACTTTCTTTCATAAACAAATACTTTTTATCACAATGTAAAAACCCTAGGTTAAATTTCATGTAATAAGGGATAATAAATGAAAAATACGACCAATGTCATGGGACACATATTCCAAGATGAATGGTGGGGTAATATTGGTGGTCACTGTTTCTTGGGTCCCTATAATACTAGTGATTACCCCATTACTATTGTAGTTATACCCCTTATTAATATTATTGTGCCCCTATTACCCCCATATTGTTATTACTGTGCCCCATAGAATCCCTCTATTGTAATTTTTGTGGCTTTATATTATTATTCTTAGGTCGGCTAGATTATATTGTGACTCCTTAGACTCCTATATATAGAAAGGAGGTTTTCTCATTTGAATCATCCAAAAATTGTTCATTTATGTAAAAGAGGCTGAATTCTAAGGCGTTGATCTATCTTTTCTATCTTTTCTTGAGCTGGTTTCATAACATTTGGTATCAGAGCTTTGGATTCTAGGGTTTCGCTACTCCAAATAGGTCATCGTGGCATTTTCGCTATAATTTGTTTTTGTGATGTTTCAGAAGGCGCAAAAAAAACCCATTTGAGAAGAAATCGCTTTGAATCTTGGGTCCAAATTTCAGAGCTTTTCACGCTACATTTGTGGAGATATGATCTGATGAAATTGGTCTTTTTGCAGACTCCCTAATTACATTCCAAACAGGTGACCTGGGGAAAATCGTCATAACTTTCTCCCTGGGGATCGGATTGAAATTTTGTAAGAAGGTATAGAAAGAGTACGGACTCTAGTTTCTTTTATACATTTTTCAGATCGAAAGGTCAAAACAGTGACTCATGGCACATCGTACAAGTTCACTCTACTGAACTAGTCTATAATCAAGTCACTGTGGGAGATTTCGCATAACGCTTCCTTGGAGAATCCAATTTGGGTCAGAATTGTGGCATTGGAAATAGGACAAAGAGGGCTACTACAGGTCAAAAATTGGGAACTAGATGATCAGAAAGTACAGAGATATGTCAGAGGCAATATCGAGCTCCTACAAAGTGAAAAAGGTGTGTAGATTTTCTTAAATTTTTGCTTAAGCTTGGTTTGAAAATTTATTTTGAAGGAATTCAAAGGGCATAGTAGAGCATTATTATTGGTAACTGATGCCCCGAGGAAAGAAAATGCAAACACCTAGTAAGGAACCTGGAAGTAGCATGACCCATGAAGAAGAGGAAGAAATGCTACATTATATATCAAAATTACAAGACCAAGTGCAACAAATGTCAGTGTCACAAAAGCTAACAGAAGCTAAGATAAATGGCATGGAATCTCAGATAAAGGGCATGGAAGCTAAGATGGACGATTGAAAGAAAGGTGTAGAAGCTAAGATGGACTGTTTAAAGAAAGGCGTAGAAGCTAAGATGATTGACGTGGAAGCTAAGATGGATGATTTGAAGATAGATTTGAAGACTGACATGGACGAATTGAAGATAAATATGAATAAGTTGCTACAAGAAATGGGCACTAAGGGTGAAAGGGTACTAAAGGAAACTCATGATGAGAATAAAAGAAATGTTAATCATGATTCCATAGATGCTAATGTTGGATTGAAGACTCACCATATTCCAAAAATCGATATGAGGAAGTTTGATGGCAAGGATCCTGCCACATGGATATTACAGATGGAGCAATTCTTCGATCTCAATAATGTGCAAAACACACAAAAGTTATGTATGGCAACTTTATATTTGGAACCAAATCAGTTTGTATGGTATCAATGGTTTGCTCTCGTAAACAATTTATCACTACTTGGGAAATTTTTATGGAAGAATTGATAGCACATTATGAGGATACAAAAAGCAACACTTTTTTTAGCCAATTGATAAGTCTCAAACAAATAAGAAGAAAAAAAAGGTAATACCACTCCTCAAACCATCAAGATAGAAGGACAAATCAAGAAGAAAAAGGTAATAGTTTTGATTGATTCAGGAAGCACCCACAATTTTATTCATTCTATGGTAGCAAAAGAATTGAATTGCTTCCTATATCTAGCACCAGAGTGTCATGTGATGATTGCAAATGGAGGAATAATAAATTGCTCTGGAAAGTGCCATAATATCAAGCTATCCATGGGAGAATATGTATTGACTAGCCCAATGCTTTCCATTCCAATGGGAGCTGATGATGTTGTACTAGGAGTCCAATGGCTACAATCCCTGGGTACAATAGCTTTTAATTTTCAAGAACTTTTCATGAAATTTTCTACGGAAGGAAAGGAAGTTGAATTAAGGGGTATTGCAGGGAAACTAGAAAAGGTAATAAGCTCTAATGGTATGACAAAGCTTCTAAAAAAGGAGCAAAGAGGTGTAATTGCACAATTATGCTCGCTAGATGTTTCCACATCAGAATCATCTATTTCTCCAGATCTCCAAAAAATCCTGGACAATCATTCCAAGGTATTTGAGACTCCCAAAGGTCTCCCACCTATGCGTGATCATGATCATACTATTCATCTGATTCCAGGAACTGTTCCTCCAAACATCAGGCCGTACAAATATCCCTATGTCCAAAGAGTGAAATTGAACGTATGGTTGCAGAAATGCTAGAGGCTGGTATAATTCAACCAAGTCAAAGTTCTTTCTCTGCTCCAGTAGTATTGGTCCACAAGAAGGATGGATCATGGCGCATGTTGTCTGGATTATAGGGAGCTCAACAAGCTCACTATTAAGATAAGTTCCCCATTCCTGTCATTGATGAATTACTGGATGAATTGCATGGATCAATTTACTTCACCAAGTTGGATCTTCGTTCAGGATATCATCAAATAAGAATGAAGATTGAAGACATTCCAAAAACAACCTTTAGAACTCATGAGGGTCATTATGAATTTTTGGTCATGCCTTTTGGCCTTATCAATGCACCTTCAACATTTCAAGGTGTTTGATGAATTCCATTTTCAAACCCTTCCTTAGAAAATTTGTGTTAGTATTTTTTGATGATATACTAATCTACAACAATTCTTGGAAGTATCATGTTGAACACATTGACAGGGTGCTACAACTATTGGAGGAGAAACAATTATATGTAAAAAGATCCAAATTTTTCTTCGGAGTACAAGAGGTGGAATATCTAGGTCATATTGTATCTCATGAAGGAGTTAAGGTAGACCCTAGCAAAATTAAAGCCATTAAGGAATGGGAATCTCCACATCCATAAAGCATCTGCGAGGATTTCTTAGGTTGACAGGGTATTATCGCAAGTTTGTTAAGAATTATGGGAGAATAGCAGCACCTCTAACAACATTATTGAAGAAAGATGCATTTTCATGGACTCCAGAAGCAACAAAGGCCTTCGAACATCTTAAAGAGGCAATGTGCCAAGCACCTGTCTTAGCTACACCGGACTTCACAAAAACCTTTATTGTGGAATGTGATGCTTCAGGAAATGAATTGGTGCTGTTTTAATGCAAGATGAAAGACCCATTGCTTTTGAAAGTCGTCCAATCAAGGGAAAGTTTTTACACAAAGCTATTTATGAGAAGGAAATGTTGGCAATACTCAATGCACTTAAGAAATGGCGACCCTACCTAATGGGAAGACACTTCAAGGTAAAAACGGATCATGATAGCCTTAAATACTTTTTAGAACAAAGATTATCCTCTGAAGAGCAACAAAAGTGGGGTCACAAAGATGTTGGGTTACGACTTTGAAATCATCTACAAAAAAGGGAAGCAAAATGTGGTGGCAGATGCACTCTCAAGAAAGGATGAGGATGTGGAAGCATTGTTGTGCACCATTTCTATTATCCAACCAAATTGGATAAACAAAGCAAGGGAGGAATGGAAGAATGACGAAGAAGTGTGGGCACATATTCGAAAGTTACAACAAGATTCCAGTACGTCTGATACATTTAGCTAGTAAAATGATTCGTTATGGTACAAAGATCGCTTATAACTCTGTAAGAATTCCCAGCTAAAACAAAATATTCTGATGGAATTGCACACTTCTCCCTTAGGAGGGAACTCAGGATTTTTAAAAACTTACCACAGGGTTAAGAAGGATTTTTTTTGGGATGGCCTTAAATCAAATATTCAAGAGTTTGTGGCGGAATGTTTGGTTTGCCAACAAAATAAAGTTGAAACAATTAAGACACCGGGTCTATTACAACCTTTATCCATTCCAAGCCAACATTGGGAGGAGGTTTCAATGGATTTTATCACAGGTTTACCCATGTCTGAGGGAAAGAGTGTCATCATGGTGGTAGTTGACAGACTTACCAAGTATGCACACTTTTGTGCATTATCACATCCATTTAAACCAGTACAGTTTCCACAGCATTTATGGAAACAATTCAAAAGCTACATGGAAATCCAAAGATTATTGTAAGTGACAGAGATCCCATTTTCACCGGAAATTTTTGGACATAATTATTTTCTTGTCTTGGTACT
>APFE030824845.1:0-13011 GCA_000404065.3 Pinus taeda | reverse complement strand
TCCACCGTGAAAGACGCCGAAAATAGAGGAAAATTCTTGTTCAACGAAAGTGAAATATCACTGTATTGAGCAGGGAAGAGTCATGGACGTATTGACTGGAGGTCTTACTTTTTGACGTTTGGTTTTGATCCACCGTGAAAGACGCCGAAAATAGAGGAAAATTCTTCTTCAACGAAAGTGAAATATCACCGTATTGAGCAGGGAAGAGTCATGGACGTATTGACTGGAGGTCTTACTTTTTGACGTTTGGTTTTGATCCACCGCGAAAGACGCCGAAAATAGAGGAAAATTCTTGTTCAACGAAAGTGAAATATCACCGTATTGAGCAGGGAAGAGTCATGGACGTATTGACTGGAGGCCTTACTTTTTGACGTTTGGTTTTGATCCACCATGAAAGACGCCGAAAATAGAGGAAAATTCTTGTTCAATGAATGTGAAATATCACCGTATTGAGCAGGGAAGAGTCATGGACGTGTTGACTGGAGGTCTTACTTTTTGACATTTGTTTTTGATCCACCGTGAAAGACGCTGAAAATTATCGGAAATTTCTTGCGCAACATCATGAAAGGGAGAAGATGTTAACAAAGGACTTTGAAGCCGCTAAACATCCATAGCAAATTGGTCATGGAATACCATGGAAAAATGCGGGACATTAGATAGAAAGGGAAATATCGTTGGAGGTTTCCCACAGGAAAGTCAAAGTCATAAAGAAGTGATCCCAAAAAAACGGGCATTAAGACAGAAATTTGTGATGCAATGACAACACATAAGAGAAAGTCGCAATGAAAGTGAAATATCGGCGTATGTAGCGGGAGAGAGAGCGACGTATTGACTGCAGGTCTTCTTTTGACAGCGGTTTTAACTTTTGATCCACCCTCAAAGACGTTGAAATTAGCAGTGCACTAGCCTAGAAAAGAGATACGAAAAATCCATGAAGAGGACAAGACATTAACAGACGAAAGATCCATCTCAAATTTGCGATGGAGACGAGGGGCACTAAATAAGAAAGAAAATATCGATATGGGTGTAGTAGGCGAGAGAGGTGGACGTATGACTCAAGCTCTTCTAGGGCGTCTTTAAATTTGGTTAAATAGTGCATGCCAACTCACTCCCACTACAGAGGTGACGAAAGTCGCTAAAATTTAACAACCCACTGAAAATGACCAATTAGATTGATGGCCATGCCAACTCACTTGTAAGAGTCTAACTCTTCCACAAGAAAAAATTAAAAGAGATGTTATCTTTTAATTTATTATAATGGGTTTGTCTTTTTAATTTAATATATTTTTTAAGTTTGTTCATTAATTGTTTAGAAGTAATACATTTGGAGATATATATATTTTTTTTGTAAATTTAGGTTGGATTATATTATCATTTTGTCTAAGGGAATTTGACCAGCCACTTCACATCAAAGAATATCTTAATAAAACAGCTAATCAAATCCATCCAAAACCCTGTAAAATATACACATAAATTTTTTAAAAAATTATCATTAATAAAATTTTAAATCATATTACATATCATTTTTTATAAGTTGAATAAAATAAATAAATTTGTACTTGTATTTTTTAATGTTTTTAAATTTATTAATATCTTCCAATTAAGTTGATACATTTACTGATGTGAACACAATCCATAGTATATGTTAAGAGTTACACCTTTACGAACTATATTAAACTTACCCCTACCCTCTTTTTAATTGATTGCAAATATTTAACATTATTAATTGAGAATACTTATTAATTAGTAATTTTCTTGTTGATTGAAAAATAATTATTAACTATTTAATTGATAATTTATTAAGATATTTTTTTATTGGGTTATTATGCTTAGTGAGTGCATTTTTTTATGCCTTTGACACATCTATGGTAGAATGCACGCAAGTCAAACGTAAACTAATATTTAACGATGTATATTATGCATAACAAGATGATTATTATTGTAATTCATGGTGGCCACATAAGAAATGGCCTAAAGCATGGGAGCTTTTGCACTATGGTCACATGTATATTATGCATAACAAGATGATTATTATGGTAATTGATGGTGGCCACAAAAGAAATGGCCTAAAGCATGGGAGCTTTTGCACCATGGTCACCATTGTATGTGATGGGAAGATAGTTGTTAATGGTAATTGGGAATTTCTCTAGCAAAAGAGTTCTTTGGGGATGATGATGAACATAAAGTCTCTTTGATTTGGTTTGTTGTCTCTCAATCCAAGTGTTGATATGGGTTAGGGTCAACTAGTGTCTTGACACTTCATTATCAAAGTCAAAGAAGGGAAGAAAGGGTTGGAAGGTGCAAGTGACCAGTGCTAGTACCACATGATATTGAGGATAACAATCATCCTGTTCTCTCATGACATCCAGGTTTTCAATATTAGTCATGGTAACACTCTCATTTTGATCCCTCACTAATGATGTAATTAATGATGTTAATAGTTTGAGAACTAGTGTGCATAAATGGGAGTGGTTAGAGACAATATTTCTTTATTTATTTTTCATGAAAATTGCCAACAATTGTTCAAATGGGCGTACCACCTACATTGACTATAAAGCCATCATTGGAAACCAATGAGGGGAATGTGGGTAAGTGTTGCATGTCTAAATTCCCTTAACTAGAATTTTATTATTGAGTTTGAAATTTAAAAATATGATATTTTCCAATTTCCAATTTTGGTAAGTCAATTAGTGAGGGTGTTGGTAGTTGAACTATCAACTTTTCATAATTATCAATAGTATTGGGGGATTGTACATAAATCTTATCTTTAACAATTGATACCATAAAAATCAACCATCGAATTTAGAAGTACTACTAGCCATAGCACATATTTTTTTAACTTAAAAATGAAACAATTTAGAAACATGAATATGATAATTTGTATAATTGCAATATAATCAATAGAACCTCCTTTTCAAATGGGCATTCAAATTGCGACATTTTTTAAGCTATGGTCTAAAAAATCATCACCAATGTAAACAATATCATAAAATCAGCCTTAAAATGTTCACTCTAGGTTTTGTGTATCACTTCAAGAACAATATAATACATAATGGTGTGAAAATATCCCCACATAATTTAGAGATGCAATATTAATTGAAATACTTTTTACTTATAGTCAAAAGCTCAATATTAATTACATTAAATGATTTTTTTTTTTTAATGTTAGTGTTGGATTGTTGATATTCAAAACAATGATCTAAGAAATTTGCAACATTTTCATAATTAAAACATATAATCCAACAAACAAAGAAATGACTCATAACTTCATGTAAGAACATATACAAGTTAAAACACTCCTTTCAAGTTACCATGCAAACATCATATTGATAAAAAATACATAAATTGTTTTATGCAATTATTTAGACTAACTCGTAGATTTTGACACATCATTAAAATTTACATAATCTTCAAATGCATATCCAAAAAGCATTATTTAGACTACAACATTTTATTAAACTACAAATAGTCATGTTCGGTTTAAAGAGATAAGGCTTTCGGTTATAAATGAAGAAACATTTATATAAGTTTTGTAATTGATATGTTTTAATTTTTTTATTTTTTTTATAATGGACGAATGACATTTATTAGGCATTTGTATTTTCCATATATAAATGAAACGATGAAGATTCAAATATCGACTCTCTCTAAATTCATTTGAACAATATGTTTCAAGTGGTACCATGGGGTTTTCGGTGCACACATTTTAAATCAGGATTATTAATGGCCACATATGAAACACCACCATATATATATATCAATGAGAGAAAAGTTAAATTGTATTAATCAATAATTGTGTTTTATAAATTTGGGGAATATTAAATTAATAATAATAATAATAATTAATTATATTTTGTCAATAATAATAGGGTGGGAAAGAATGCAGTGTTAATTAAAGTTTATATATTCAGTAAAAAAATATAATGAAATTTTTAACATTTTTTAATTTTATTTTATTTATATGATAAATTCAAAATTTAAAGGTGAATGAAAATTAATATAGATTAAATATGAATGACTTGATAATTATAATTATAATAATAATAATAAAATCGATTGATTGTTGGATTTAGGACTAGAAAATGTTGGGCATGTATTACAGAATAATATTATCGTCTATGAAGATCTATGCATTTAACTAATAATTATTACGCATCAGGATAGAACACCATGCATTAGGACAAGGAGGTGATGATACCATGCCCCTTGACCTCGATACTAGTAAGACCTACCTCTAGGTAATAATAACAAAAAACCTATACCCGTTTGTGAGCTTGAATTTATGAAATTATATATATTAAATCTAAATTGTACCTTACATTTTTATAATCTTATTATATGTCCAGAAAAAGTTGTGATGGTAAATACATATCAATGACGACAACACCATCGAATTTTTGTTGGGGTTGCCATCAATGCCAAAGGGGGAGTTTGTTGACATTATGGTTGAGTTGTTTGGTTCGCGTTGATGTCAAGCTAGTAGCATTGGTGTTGGAGAATGAATTGGTGTTGATTGGAATTGATGCCAACCTCATTGTATGTGATTATGCATATTCTTGTGAGATGGTACTTGGATATTGCATCGGTTGCAGACCTTATCTTCATGGTTGCAGTTCTTAGTACAGGTTCTTGACTTGTGTGTGGATGCCTTGGCAAGATATGGAGCTACTACACCTCATTCGCAGTATTGGAGACTTTCAATCATGTTTATGGTACTTGGTGTATGTATTGATGGGTTTCATCTTGTATGATCAGTTGCAGGGTCTATCATTGATGGTTGTAGATGTAAGAGTAGTTGTGGTGAAGTTTGATGGTTTTAGTGTTGACGCAACTAATGGATGGCATGCGAGTCAACATAGTTTGACTTGTGTTGATGATGGAGTTGTTGCGGTGGATTAGTGGAGTGTTGTAGAGGCTATGAGGGCTTCTTTATGACCCTCTGATGATGATCAACCAGTGGAGAAAGTTTTGGAAGAAAATGAGAAAAGGAAAGTTGTTTTTAGTCATCGTCTTCCACAGTCACATGGAGCCAAGTCTGTGGGGCAAATGAAAGATCAAATTTTTGTCATGTAGGCCTATGGAAGGAATTGAAGAGTTCCAGTTGCATGGACACTGTGTGCTAGGAGCGACCAAGGTTTTTCAAGAAAATTTATCTGCATTCCTCGCGCTCATCAGGTGTTTTTTTTTTTTGGTGTCATGTTCGGGACTCTACATGTAAAGGTTGTAAAAAGGTTATTGTGCTTCTAAATGATGGTTGTAACAGAATATTCATTGGTAAATGAAGTTAATGGCTTCATTAAGTCAAGAATCAATAAATTGAACCTCTTCCAGCATATGAACAAAGCTCTACTACATAATTGGAAGTAATTGTTTTAATCATTTGATAAGATTACAAATAGATGGAGATCATGAATCTATTTGGTTGGTTCACTTGAGAAGAAAGTGTGATGGTTGTGTGAGATTGGAGAGTGTGAGTGGGTGAAGAGAGGTGTGTGTAAACTTGTAGGAATTTGTGCATAACACCTTCAATAGATCACAGTGATAGAAGATGGCAGCAAAATTTTGTCTCAACCAAGATCTTATGCAGTAGTATGGTAAAATAGTAGGAAGGATTGTATATGATTTCCTTCATACTTTCATATCATTTTTCAGTAGATTATTTTTTTGGATGTTACATGTGTTGTTGATTGGGTTTGTTGCAGTGATTGAGTGAGTGAGTTGTGCATATTTGTTTTGGTGAGATCCTTATATTGATTTGAGACTATATTGCTAGAGGTTGTTGTGTTTTTCTAGTTGAGAGATTCAGAGTCACTACAATCTGAAATATTGTGAAATGAGGGTCACATAAAAGAGTCGGGTGTGTGCTCCGACAAAGACAATATAGATAAAACATTTCTTCATAAGTCCAATGGGTGTTGGGAAAGGCTTGTTGATTAGATGGGTGTCCGTCGAGTCATAGATGAGAATCATAGTTCTCTATGATAATATCCATTTATATATTCTATGTAATTGAATTGCTTGACGATTAATATAATTATTTGATCAACGCAACAATAACAAGGTGGTTTTTTACCGGGAGAAGGGTTTTCCACGAGAAAAATATTATGTCTTATTGTGAATGTTTCTTTGGTTATTTCTCATGGTTCTCATATGTTTTGTTATATGATTTACTCTAAAAATGGGTTAATGAAGATTGTGTTCTAGTAATTGAAAAGGATTTTAAAAGTTAAGAAAAACAATCACTACTTATTCACCTCCACCTCTTAGTAGTGAATACATTTCCAACAATCCACTATTCTCCAAATATGGGAAATTATTGCATAGTTGGGCGGGTGATGAATTCCTTGACAGATTGTTGGAGGTGATTAGGGGAAATTTGTTGGAGGATATTAGAAGGGAAGAAGATGATAAAGATCAAGAATCACAAGATGTAAGTTAATTTATTGGGCATGGAAATTTTGTGTTGTTGGCGAATATAGGTGTGATGTGTTGCAAAGGGGATCCCCATGAACGATCGACCCTTAGAGAGGTTAAGGCATCGCTAGAGCAGTTGGTTTCCAAAATCCATAAGAGTTCAGAAAATGGGTTGAAATACCTTGGATAGGTGATGGACCAAACCATTTCAGAATGTGAGTAGGACATGTTTGTGGAAGAAAATGATTAGCTTACATTATATAAAATGATTAGCTTATATTATTTCATGTAATGTGGATTATATGACATTGTTAGAGTATATCATTTTTAATTGTTATGGGTGGGGATAATTATAAGTTTAAGTATTTTTTTCAATTTTTAAGAGTAGGTTAGATCTGGTTAAGTCGAGAGATATGTTGTATTTAATTAGCATTCTATATTAATATGTGATTAAGAGATTTACCTAATCAAAATAATTTCTCTATTTTAATATCACACACACACATAATGTTTGTGTGCTTTTAATTTTTTTAATTGAAATATAATTAATTTCTTCATCATTTCACTCAAATAAGTTATTTGAGTGTGTCTTCCACTTTCAATATGAGAGCTAGGACTATGCATATTTTATTTTGGAAAATCTCTTTATAAACTAAGATATTTTTTTATTCGTTAATAATAATGATTATTGAATAAAATATTTTCTTAATAGTTAAGAATGATAATCCATCTAATACAATTTATAATAGTTAAGAATAATAATCCATCTAATACAATTTATAATATGAAGTGGAAAGATACCTTTATTAATAACAATTTTATAATATCATGTGAAAAGATGTCTTTGTTAATAAGAATTTTGTAATGTCAAGTGGAAAGATGATGGCCCAATGGAGATGATGGCCCAATGGAGATGATGTAACCAGGTGATCAGGAAGATCAGAAGCAAAGGAATGTCAACTTTGATACCCATTGTAATCTTCATAAAGAGGTTGGTCAAGCATCTATAGAATAGAATCAGATAACTTTTCCCACAGGGACTGTAGGGACTATTCAAGGCATAGTGGAGATGATGGATTTGGGGCACCAAGCTGAATGAAAATAATCACCTCAATTTTCTGGATATGTACCTATTGCAGCAATCCCCCAATTAGAAGTCGAGAATCCGGTTATAGGATTTGTTCCTACTATTTCTTATTTAACAATGTTTATTTCCTATTTAGAAATGGATTATGTTTGTAATAAAACTTATGCCTCTCAAGCTAACAAACCCCATCCCATTGTTTTCCCTATCCTGTCTACAACCTACCTCTTTCACTCCACCCAACCCATCTTGAATTCGAGCCTCTATTTCTTCAGCATCTTCCCATTTGGGTTACTTTCTCTGCTCATCATCAAAATATGTGTCACAGACTATCATGTCAACTAACAATTTCAGTAAGGTACGGGGCCAAAAAAATTATTATCTAAAGCTAAGAAAATTTCCAACTATGAGGTAACCATGGGCCAAAAATCTACCATCCCCGAGGTGCATAGATTAGTGTTAACCCCTACCCATGTTCCATCATGATCTTCTTATCTTTTAACTATCAGGGTTTGGCTAGTGCCCCTAAAAAACTAGTGCTGAAGAAATTAGTAAAGTTAGCAAACATTGACATTATATTCCTGCAACAATCCTTAATTCCCTGCGAATCTATCTCTTGGGCTTTCAAATATCTTTTGATAGAATGGAATTTTGTAGCATTTTATGTGCAGGGAAGGTATGGAGGCCATGCACTAGGGATATTTGAGATCAATAAAACTTTTATTAGCATGAGGCTCTAATTTGGAGTTGGGGGTTGATATATTTTCAACTGAGGTAGGGATGGCACTAAAAGCTATGAACATCTATGCCCCTTACCAGGAGAGGATGGGTTTTTGGGACTTTCTTTTGGGTCAATCCTTTATGACGGAGCAAAACCTAGTGATGGGAGGTGACTTAAACTTCTCAATTGGGTTATCAAAAATTCCAGGCCCTCGTGCCTATCTAAACCCTCTTTTAGACTATTTGTCTCAAAAAATGGAAGAGATGGGTCTCTATGATATTGGTTTGGTTAAAAATAATCCCACATGGAGGAATAAGAGGAATGGGGAGGCTATAATTTCTAGAAGAATCGACTGGTTCCTAATAGTTGATTCCCTTACTGAGCACATCCCCTTGTTACGTCAATGGATTGGGCGGGGAGGTGAATCTGATCACCACCTAATCTTTTTGGAATTGAAAGGTGATTACACTACACTAGGAATCCCTTTCAAATTCAACTCCTCATGGCTAAAATAAGAATATTTCCGAATTCTGGTAGTAGAAAATCGGTCCAATCATGATCATAAGGTTGATAATTCGATAGCCTTAAAATTTGCTAAAATTTTGGAAAGGTTAAAACAAAAAACCATTTCCTGGGCTGTGAAAAAAAATAGAAAAAGGATGAGGTCGAACTTAAATATATATAAGTGTAATTTGAAATATTAGAAGACCCGAAAAGACAGGGATACATCTCAAACCAGTCTAAACAAAGAGTGGTCCATCTTGAAACAAGCAAGAGGAAAAATTTGGCGAACAAGGAGGAGATGTGGCATCTCAAGAGAAGAATGCTCTAGCTTAAGAGTGGGGACAAAAACACCGATTTTTTTCAACAATATGCAAAGGGCATGAAAGTTCATAATAATGTCTGAGAACCGGAAAACCAAGAATTTGGTAGAGCACCTAAACATAGAATCTGGAGTTCTACCAGTGTGTCGCCAAGTGTTGACGCTCCATCAAACACCCTCTAAAGATTTTCCTACATTTTAATTTTGGAGCCTAAATAGGATCTTTTGATCTGTCATTCCATGGTCCCTTCATGGTCAATTTATTTTTTATTCTTCTTCTCATATTCTAAGTATCAAAATCACTTTCTCATACATGCTCATTCCTCGAATAATTTACAAATGAACGTATTTTTACGCAAACTTAGATAGGTATTGAACAACTCCTTAACGTAAGTCTTGCATAATTACTATTGATAGTGACTATGCAATAGTGTACTGTGCAACATATGTTGATGATCAGTGTGCACTCTCCATTGAAAGTCTCTCTCACTTTGGCTGCAATTGTACTACTATTCCAATGAGTATTCTCAACTATAGCTTTCACTTTCGTGGATGTCCTTTTTTCTTACTTTCATTTAAAAAAATGTTTTTGTCACATTATCTTCACTTTTGCATGTGTCAGTTTCATTTTCTTTAACTTTTGCATGCGTCACTTTCATTTTCTTCAACTTTATATGGGTCTTTTTCAATTTTTCTTGTTGTTGCAAGTGTCACTTTTAACTTTTCACTTCATGTATGCATCCCACCTTCGCACATCACTAGAGGCACTTCAAGAGCACTATTCCACAATAGATGGTCTTATATATCATGAGAATATGTGATAGCTAGATTCTTGTAGCTTAGTGCACTTTCTGGTGCCAATTGACACTTGTGTCGCAACTTGTATTCTAAGTGTTGCAATGCTACATTTTAACTATCACACTTAGAAATAAGTGTTGTTTTTCTATCATGTCAAGGTGTGATCATTCATTTTGAATCTTGTGCATTTCCCTAGCTTGTATTTATGGAATTCATGTGTGTGATCTTCATTTGAGTCTCATTAGAATGGGTTTCGTTCTCTCACTCTACTCGGCCCACACTCAGCCATTATAAATCTCTTCTTGGTCCTCCTGCCCAATGCAAGTTATGAAGGGTTTAATATTTCACCAAGTGATTAGAACTCCCTATCCATGAGCTTCATTGATGAAACCTTTTCCTATGAACTTGAGCACTAGATATTTTCTCAGGTCAGCTCCTTTCATTGTGCATTAAAAACCTTCAAAGCATAGTCACTAACCCTTGTTTCTTGTACTGACACACTTCACTGAGCTCTAATCAGTTATGCCTTGTATAGAACATGGAGAATTTCTAGTTGATAGCAAGGACTTCTCCATCTCCTTTCAATGATAAACTGCACAATACATAGGCTCCCTCTCCTTCACAATGTAGTGAGAATCCTCCTAGCAAAGTCAATTGACTTTTTGTTGCTTTCCTTAGCTAACTAAACAACTCTCTCTTATAGTGAGCCTCCCTCAGCTTAGTTCACATTTCTAGTGGACAATGAGTCCACCTCTGATCTACTTCAACCCTTAACTGCACTAGCATGGAAGCCTAACCCTCAAGCACTACACATTGCGTAGGTACAATGCCTAATCTTACCTTCTCTACCGAATGAAACCCATCACTGCACCATGCCTTGTTATAACTTGTCTCCCTCAATGAATTAGGTAGTTCTAGTGCATAGTGAGGTCCTCCCATAGCCATTGGGAATCTAAACTATGCTATCATGGTCTCCTTCTTCCTTGAGCCCTGAGCACTGTGTCGTTTCACTCAAAAGGCTCATCAACCTTGTCCCTTGCACTTTCTCACTATGTTGGAACCTAAAGAGACCCTCCTTATAGTACATTGTGCATTCCTAGTGAGAAATGGTGTCCTCCCTCAACCAAAACTAATCTCAATCATGAAATTCTCAACAGGCCTTTTTTTCTTAGCCCTCACACAGGCTCATCACAATCAACTTCTTCCATGAGTAAAGTAGGGTAGAATAGATTATTTCCAAACTGGTCTTTCCTTTTCATGAGTGAACTTAATTGGTAGGTGTACCACCTGAACAGGGCAAGGTGGTGCTTAAGGAAGAAACCTCTTAGACTTTGAAAACATAGCCTTGGATTATCTAGCTTGTCATATGAGAGAAGATCATTATTTGGAGAAGCAAGAAGTGACTTAATGCTCAACTATTGGAGCTAATGTCTCACCATTGTAACTATGTACTTGGATCTTTCACTTAATAATTAGAAGCTCATTGGGCTAACATACTTTTATGCATGTATCATGAATGTTGTAAGATTATTCTTTAGATGTTTGCAGTATATGATATGTTCACATGTACTAAAGAAATTGAACTACTTCATTGGCTTTGGTGCTTATCTTGTTGGATGTGTGTTGTAGTTCTTTAATGATCATTGTGTCTATGTGAACTACTTCACTAGATAACTAATTAATCTTTTGTTGTTCTCATGTTCCTCTCTTAGGATAACACTATTACTTTCCTTTTAGAGACTTGATGTTGTCTCCCCTCTCGTGAAAGCCTACTTTTCAAAGGTTATGTGCATACTCTCTTATGTTATTGATTGCAACTAAGGAAAACCATTGAGTTATGGTGGCCAGGTCGATACTCCATATGGGGATCCTACTCCAAATGGTGTGAGGTTTAATTGGAACTTCACATCGGAGAGACTCGTATTTTGGTGGTATATAGCATAGGTGACACCACGGTAGCCTAGTGCTAGGTCAACCTGTTCTCCCTTGAAAATTGTGCATGGTTACCTCTGAGAGATAGACTATGGGATAAAAATATTATTATCAACTATTGTGATAGAATTACCATCTATGTAGGCCCACCTTAAACCTCCTAACACCATGATAGGCCTGCTTTACATGGGCACTAGTTCCTCCGCCAGATAATGCATGTCCTCCACATCATCCTAGCCATCGTTGTGATGTAGGCTACACCACACCATCTTGGTCCTTGTCAGCCTGGGTGTTTCTCTTGTGCAACCTCTTGTGAGCTTTTGAGATGTAACCTCTGGGCATACATCATCTCAGAATGTCTCTTCCCCTTAAGCCCAGTCCCACCTACCTGCTTCTATTCTTTTTGCTTGCCCGTTTAGATATTAATTACTTACTGCAAACAGACCTAGGGATGTGAACATGGAAAGGACACAATCATGCCTACCCACCTCTTGGTTGTCGATTTCTCACATTTAGTATTGTCCCTTCATTACACTAGCCTCATGCTTGGTTATGTGTTATGTCCACATGGTCAATAACCTAGATTTATTGTTGGGCCTTAAAATAATAATAATTATGGATCCTCTGTGCTCCACCCACATGCTTCAACCCGTCTTTATTAAAGCTCTTAACAGAATATTACAAGAATATTTTAATATTCTCATGAACAACCATTTTTAAAGTATCAAGGCTCAGTCCCACTCACCACATTGTCTATAAACACACATAGGTTGGATTCAGTGGTTTTTATGGGCACTTGGACCTAAATCTAGGGCTAAGGCCATTACACTGAAGGTTTTATATGGCATGCCATTGGAGTTATCCCTCTTAATATTACAACAGCTTCAGCCCAACCAATGAATGTATAGTTATTTAAAAACACACATATATATACACAAGTTGCAATGTCTCTCATGAGCTTAAATTTATAAACACCAACCAGATGAACAAGCCAGTTGCACATGTCATTAAAACAAAAGGAGAGAGAATTTCAATAGAAAATATTTCTTCTTCATTCTCAGCTAATTAGATTAGTTTCAAGCTTCGAGTAAGGACAAGATTTGAACCATTCCTTCAACAACACAACAAAATGATAATATCACAGAGATCTACCCATCTCTCAACACACATTCCATTGTTAACCAATTTGTAGACTCTTGATGAATACATGAATAAAACATTCCTAAGATTATATTTTGG
>APFE030824835.1:0-10818 GCA_000404065.3 Pinus taeda | reverse complement strand
AAATGGTTGATGGAGCAGGACCTGAGTAAGCTGGATGTTACCAAGTTGCATCCACTTTCTCCAGAGGTCATTTCTCGTCAAGCTACAATAAACATTGGTAAAATAGGGCACATGGTAAATCAACAGTGCACAGTTCGTTTCAAGAATGAACTGGAGGATAACATCACTATTAAACTGGGATATGCCAATGCAAAAATATATAAATGTGAAGATGAGTGCTTTCCTCAACTTCAAACTTCAGAGCATCTGGCTGCTGTGGAAATCATGCGTCTTAAACATATAATTATTTTGTAAAACAAAATTGAACTTATCCAGGAGAGTGTAGCTATCAACCAGCATGAGGCAGATTTTCCAAAGAATGACAAATTTCAATATACATATTTTGCACACAAAATTAACAGTTTTGATATGGCACCAAAGAAGCTGTTTGCATCAGGTTCTCGTCTTCGTCCTGACCGTAGTGCACTAGAGATGGGAGATCTATCGAAGGCTGGAGCTGAAAAATCCAATCATGTTGCAATGATTTTATTGAAAATCGCGCATCAATCATTTCTCACGTCTGCTAAAAGCCGCACCCAGCTTAGGAAGAACGCAACAAAAGTACACTGAAGGCTTACAACAGCATTCACTGATATGTCTCGACAGAAAAAGTAAAGATTACACAAGTATAAATCAAATGTAAGCGTAAAGTCAACACTCGTGGTTCCATCTCTAATAGAAAGGACCAGGCCCTTTCTCTTTTCCCCGTCAAGAAATGAGTAACAGATCGCCAGCGGGTCAGAAGAGATTGTAAGGGACGGCGTCGAGAGGATGGATGAGATTTTTTTTTTAAACAACTTACGTAGTATAACTGTTTTGATTTGAGATACAAATTCTATACTTTCAGTAGACCAGCGATGGAGAAAGCGCGGGAAAACTCCTCCACAAATGATTAATACTCTAGTACTATTACTAAGACATCAATAAAATTTCACTTGGGACCTCTTAACCATTATGTTTAAACTAATTTGCTTCAGACCTCTTTAACACATCAGTGTGTTACACCACGTAACCTCTTCAACGATCCAATGAAGCCATACGCACACGCCCTTTGATCAACGATCTCTAGTTCATCTGCTTTGTCCACATGTATAGAATTCACTCATATACACGCATCCCATGTGCATATATTCTATAAAATTCATGCATCTTCAAAACTTTGGCATCTGTTAAACACACATACCATGTCACTGATTTTTGAACCAAAAGAATGACAAATTTCAACCTCCAGTTCCAGTGAATTCATAAAAGAATATAACTAGAAGAGCTTGAAGAATTTATGGCTCTGTACTAGCCCAGAACTGATCCGTTTGCCTGATGCTTTTGGACTGCTGACTCAGTTAATTGAGTTGAAGTTATTCAATTGTGGCATACAATACCTGCCACGAGATATTTTGAAGATGAATAATCTCGAAATTTTAGAGATAGACCAGTGTCCAGTAAGGGAACTGCCATTTCAAACGATGAAAGAAGAAGTGGGAGGCTTGATTCTTCTGAAGCGGTTACATCTGTTACGCTTTGATATATCCATGGTATCTTTTCCTGTGAGTGTTTGTCCCAACCTTCGACATCTCATGATGGACTATTGTAAGAATCTGGTGGAAGTCAGAGACTTGCCTACAACACTAAAGTCACTCTTATTACTTCACTGTAATGAATTGAGACAAATAAGAGGGCTCCAGCTTGAAAAACTTCAGCGTCTCGACATCAATGGCTGTCACAAAATAGAGGAGCTACCAAATCTTGAAATGCTGGTAGCACACCGAGTAATTCGGGAAGAACCGGAACTTCTCTTTGCTGCTACAAGTGTGGAATGGATGGTCATCTAAGGCAGAGGAAGCAGGTCAATTGCCATCCAACGGCAATACCCAAAATGGAAAAGATGATAATTCCCAAGAAAATGATGACACACAGGAGCAGAAGAACAACGTTGCTTCCAGAGACACTTCCAGTCCTGGGAAAATCTTTATTGGTGGTCTATCGAAGGAAACGACATCAACGAATTTCACCAAGTATTTCAGCAAGTATGGAGAACTTACAAACTCTTGTCATAATGAAAGACCGCGCCACAGGCAACCCTTATTATTGAGAAATAGTTTTTCATAAAACCCTTTCAGACCAAAGCAGACCTGTGAAATACATCTCTAAACATTCTACAACATACCCACGAACAGAAAAAGCAAGAAATACAACTGGCAGTTTTCAGGAGACAATTGATCTTTCGGCCCTCTGATATTTTCAGATTTTTTTGAAATCCATTCACTGTTTGCTTTGAGTATCTGAGTCGTATGATTCTTCTTCAATGGCACGTTGTCTACCAAATATGTAGAAACCAATTGCAGAGCCTTAATTATTGTCAGGCGTTAAACAGTACATACCAGCGTTTCAATAATTTTAAACAACGTTTTCCTTTAGGCAACGTTACAATGTCAAACTCCAGCGTTTAGGCTCATGGTGCTCCAATACAGACAGTGTTTCAAATAGACAGTGTTGTCGCCATGTCAGGCAGCGTTACCATTTCTCCTTCAGGCGTTCAAGGCAGGCAGTGGGCAGAGGAGCAGAAGGCAGGGATGTCAGATTATGAGACAGAGAGCAGAACAGCGTCGGACGGACAGAGGCAGAGCTCCGGACGGATAGAGGCAGGAGGCAGAGCAGCTCTCAAATGTTTCAATGTCAGGTCAGGATGACAGCACAACACAGAGAAACAAATGTGCAGTGCGGCAGAGGTTAGGTAACGCAGAACCATATATAGAGACCACAAAAACAAGTGGCTCAAATTGGAGCAGGACCAGCAATCGCCTGCTCTGATACCATGTTAAACACACATGGGGAGCAAGAAAGATATAAATGATAAAGCATGCAATTCAATTTTTATTCACAAATGATACATATTTATAGTACATGTGGTGACCGTTGGGATTCACATCCCAAGGTCCCTTGGACTGCTTAGTCTGTTTAGCTTCCACACTAACCCATTTAGGATTAGGTGTCCAACAGAATCTATCTTCTTTACTTCACAAGAATCCTCCATAAATATAACTTCATTTCCTTGGTAACTTATCTGACTAACACTTAAGATATTATGCTTAAAACCATCTACATATACCACATTTTTAGCTTTGGTCTTTCTATTTTCCAAAACCATTGCACCTTTTCCCATTATCTTTGTTGGTGCATTGTTACCAAAAGTAACACTTCCTCTCTAGTCTTTAGTCATGGGAGCATACTTTCTCTTGTCTCCTGTCAAGTTCTTTGAACAAACACTATCAATGTGCCAATGATTTCCTTGATTTTTGTCATAGAGTGAAAATCCACACTCTTCTGCATCCTTAGGCTTCTTTTTCTATGCCCTAGTGACTTCTTCTTCCATGTCTTTCTCATAAGACCTTGACATCTTTCTTCTACACACACTTTCCTTAAATTCGAAGTTATTACATACATAGTATTCAATTTCATCCAAGAGAGGAGAAAATGCATTGCTTCTGTACACATTACTAGTATAGGAAATTATAGACCTAGGCATTAAGAGTTGACTAGATATAGTGTTTACATTTATGATATATTATAGGTTGTGGATTTTATAGCCCTATGAATAAAGTTTTAACATGAAAATAAGTGGCCATAGAAGAGATATGGGTACCTTGGTGTGAATATTCTTTTTGATAGGATTTCTCTATGAGATTTTTTATTTTATTTTATTTTATTTTAATGCTGGCCTCAGAAGGTTCAAGCATCTATTGCTTGCCTACTCCATTGTTGTTTGTGAAGTTTATATGATTTTGTTATTGTTTACTTTTGATATCATTCCTTTCTTTTCTCTCCTAGGTGCTTGGTCCTTATAACACACTAGAATAGCTCCTGAGTTCCTTTGTTCTTGATGTATTTTAACTAGATTCTCCTTTACATTTTCCATGATATTCTTTGAGCCCAAGACCATTTTTATTGCTAGTGATCTTTGATTTCTAAGAATATTGTTAAGAGTTTCATATCCCTTTACAAATATTACGTTAAAATTCATTTGAGATTTGGATTTCTCTAGATCATTTCTTAGAGAAACTACCTCTTCTTTAAGCCTTTCATAATTCTTCTCCTTTTGTTTTATCTGTCTCATAAGAATGTCTCCTGTCCTCTTTGCCTCTTCTAGCTCTATTTTTGAGAAGGATGATTTATTCATTTTCAGTATGATATTTCTCCTCATATGGTTATACTCTCTTTTTTCTTTTGGATCTTTGTCCTTAGTCTATAAATTTCATCTAAAACACTAAAGGGTTTTCCTTCCTATAAACTTCTGCATAAATGTCATAATATTCTAGATCAAGCCTCTATTGACTAGACATCTAATCCTCAAGGGCCATAAGAAGATCTTAATATAAACTTGTATCCAATTCATTCTCCTCTTCATCTTCTATGGAGCTGCTATCTCCCTTAGAGTAGAAGTTATTCCTCTTGAAATATTTTCCTTTTATTTCTTCTTAGATTTATTTATTCCTTCATCTTTTTTCTTATCATTTTTATTTCCTTTATTAGCACATGAAATTTATCAAAAAAGTGACCTTTCTACCAAAACAAAAACATTTGAAAGGTAGCTTAACTTTTTATTTACCTCATCCTTTCTTCAGTTTCCTTATGACGTCCTCCTTATTTTTTGACTCATGATTAGAACAATCATGATCTCTATATTATTTTGACTTGTTCAAAGCTTTAAATACTACCTCCTTTAAATCACATTTCCCTCTCTTTGTTCTCATCTCATATTTAGTTGAAATTCTAATAAGTCCATCCATAGCTATTTTATCCAAGTCCTGCAGTTCTTCTATGATAAAGATATTTGCATCAAGTTTAGAGGGCTAAGATCTCAACACCTTTTGTATGACTATAAAATCATCAAGTTTGTCAACAAGAGACATTTGATAGGTTTTGATCCAAATTTTCTTTGAATGATGGAGGCTTGTTTGAAGAAGAACCTTCTTGACTAGCCATTTTTGTTCTTGTAGGATCTTCCTTCTGGTTGTTAAATTATTTTTGAAAGAAACTTTCTTTGAGACTAATTGTTGAATCCAAAATAATATTAAGTAGGGGGGTGAATTAGTATTATGAAATTTGAACAAACTTCAGTATTTTTAAGCTATTTCCAATAAACCAAACCGTGCACACATAGAATAGGGGACTCAATATTTTATGTGGAAACACATATTGGAGAAAACCAGATAACAACTACTTCTTTATGTATGAATGTAGGAATCAACCTACTATTACATTAATTTATTGGCACCAACTAGAAGGAGACACCCATCCAATAATTTATAGGCACCAACCTGAAGGGGACACTAATCCTCTAATTTATAACACCAACCTGAAGGAGACACCAATCCCTTCACTATTTTATAGTTTGAATTTGAACCTTTGCAACTCAACTAACTTCTTCTTCAAATCCACTCAATATTCTTCAGATATACTTATTTCACTTTGAATCTCGTCTCTTTTCAACTCTTAGATTTTGATATACCTCTGCTTAGCATTCAGTTGTTACTCAGGTCTCCAATCTAATATTATCTAATCTCTGTCTTTTACAATTTGCATTCTCACCACACTTTAGCTTTTAATTCAATTTGTTCACATTCTCTCTGTGAAAATTGGATTAGCCTTTACTTGGTACTCTATTTCTCTCTTCATCTTACTAACTTTTACAAATCTTTCTAACAATTCACTCACCCTCACATACACATAGGCTCAACAATATTTTCTATTGATTAGCTTTATTTTCATAGATTAGTATCTCTTTTACCATGGTTATCAATCAATGTAATGGCCCATGGTATCATGGGTTGAATAGGTCACTCATTTTAGCATTATTGTATGCTCTCATTAGTTCCTTAACTCCTCTAGATCTTACAAAAACGTTTCACCTTGTATAGCACAAATCATATTCCTTAAGGCACCAAATTGTTAGATGCCTTCAATCTAACCATGTTGCTTTACATATGCTACATATGCTTATGTATGTAACCATAGGCCCATTGTATTACCACATCCTTTACAAACTCAAATCACCTTGCTTGGACTTCTCCTGCAAGTTATTCTATGTGGGCACATGTGGAGGCACCAAATTTCATTGATTCAATATCCTTGCATAACCCTCTATTATTTGATCATGGTTGTGCTCCCACTGACCTTGAAATCAATGGCATTGCATAAATTGAAATCAATGAAAAAAATATAGTTGACATCAATGGCAGCATATGTGTAATATTCTTGATATTAGCGATGACGTTCAGTAGATATTCTCAAACTAAATGATTGTGCTCATGAAATTTCTTGCAATAAAATGGTATGCACTTGCACTCTAAGGTTTTCACCAATTTTAGGTTATGAAATGTATTGCAAATCCAATCTAGGAGATCTCACAAGACATTCAAATACATGTATATTCTTGGATAAGTATCATATCTTCTAGTATTGGTGACTTATAAGACTAACAAAGCATGAAGGGTATTACCTATTCTTGGTAATGTTTATGATCCCATTATTCTTAGGAAGAAGAGTATAAAATAATTTAGTTAAGGATAATTTTAAAATACTCCATCTTTGGGTTGAATTTCCCCATAAAACATTCTAGGTGTAATCCTGCAAAAGTATAAAAATAAGGGTTCTCTTCAAATATTATTTCTTTATCTTCAATCTAGATAAAATAATAATAAAGATTCCTTTAGATCCCAATTTTAAATCTAATTTCCCTTGAGGATTTCATTTAGAATTGATGCATCATATTGGAGCATTCTGTAACAGATATATACCCATAGATTTCTTAATGGTCATGTGGTATTTTATGTATTGGATATCCTCCCACATTGTTAGAATTTACATCATAAATTGGGTTTTCATTAGTTTTGGCTAGGCACACTCCTACTCATACCAATATTGATAGTTTAATGATTCTCCTTTACTATTTGGTTTTTGTTTCTTTGGTACTATGTAATGAACTACCTGAATGCCTTTCTCAACTTCCCCATTACATTATATTTATTCAAAAAGCTTGACATCATGTATTAGAATGATGGGCCTTCCTTATGATTATCATCCTTACTATGAGGTTGAGGCCCTGCTATTCTCTTACCAACTTAATTATCTATTGGTACCTATGACACCTCCGCTCACATGCTATGCTATGCTATCACTTTATCCTCTGAAACCTAGTCACCTCACTTCTCTCAAAACCTTATCAACCTCACCATTATGTTGATCCAATGCTTTTGTGTTAGTTAGTCTTTTCTTTGTGTTGTTTTCTCCTTATAGCTTTCATTCAAGTTACTATAGATTTTATCTCTCATGGCCTTCATTTTTTTATTTGTGGGTCACACTATTAACAGAGGATGGAATGAAGGATATCTAGATAAAAGGGAGTTCCACCCTTCATTTTTTCTACTAAGAAACTAGTAAAGAAATAAGGGCACACCAAGACTTGACACATATCCAATGGAAAATGGGGACTTCTATATACCTTTATTTTCATTCTTGATCCAAATATGCTGTCATATCACATAAAAGTATTGTTTATGAAACACTAGATACTAGGTGTACAACACATCCAAAGACTATTTTCTTTTCACCCATAGTATGAGCAAGACTTTTAACCTTTCGTGTGGAAATTGAAAATGATTTAATGGTTAAGCAAGTCTAAAATACTTTGGCCTTATTTTGTGACCACATGACTCATTAGAGGCCACATAAACTTCAAGTATATGACAACTTGTATAGATGTTGATTTGAATAAATGCTTGACATCTTAGATTAGCCTCTGTATTAGGGGTTAGACTTAGATGTAACACCTTCATTCCAATAACATCTAGTTTGAATTTAGATATTATGTTTATAGATAAATACGGATAATAAGTAAGTATTTAGGCATAATATTGATCTCAAAATTATTACAATCAATCAAACAAAAATAAATAATTATAAAAAATAATGGATATTCTCTATAAATACCATCTTTGGGCTATAAAAAAAGTGTAATAGAACCTTGGTAATTAGCTTTACAACCAATGCTAGCCTTTTTAACATCCTCCTTATTTAATGTGATAAAATAAGAGTGAATGTTTCCCAATGTCATTTGGTGAAGTCCCCATGTCATCTTCATTGATCCATGTTAATACAATATGGTATGGTAGGGTTTCTAATGTAGACAACCCTCAAGTGTATGGATGGATGGATTATAGGTTCCCAATTCTCCCACTAAGGTTCTCACGGGAATGGGAAACATGCCCTCAAAAATAGCTTGGAAACAAGCTAAGTATTTATAAGAACATGAAAAATAATCTAATGGTGTTTTACGTGATTTATGTCACTCCCATAACCCTTGAGGTTTAACATCATTTTGTAATAAGCAATATGTCACACAAGAAATAACATTGGCATGAAGAAAACTCCCAAATATATTGTATGCCTCTTAATTTTTGAGGGAAAAAAAACTAGTGTTGTGTTATCTTAATGATTATGTGTAGCCTTGTCGATCAACATTTTTGGAGCAAGGATGATGATAGGATTGTGTGACCTCAACAAGGTGATGGAAATATGGGGGATGGAGAAAACTTGAAAAGAAATGGAAGGTAAATTAGTCCTAAAGTAGAATGAAGAGGAGTTCAAGATGGTTATATGGATCCAAAGAAATATTTGGGGTGCAAACCAAGGTGCCCATTAAAGTGGATATAATACCCCAAGATACGAATCTAGAAAATCAAGGTAGATATTAAAGAGGGTGAAAGGACAAGGTATAGGCTTAGTGAGGATGAATATTGTGTACAAATCAAAGTTTTCCAAATTATGTGTATTGGATAGAATATGTTATTATAGCATTAAGGAAAATTACCTTATTTGATCATTCCCATAACTCCAATAGTTAGTAGTGTAGCAAATTAAATATATCACAAGAAGGAACCTTTTAAAATCTCCACTTCTTTAAGAAATCCTTCATGCTACTTTCAAGAGGTTAATTCTTAGTGCTTTTTAGATCAAAATATAAAGGATTTGGTTTTTAAGAGTGATCTCTTAATGATGGGAGAGCATGATTATCCATGAAACATTAGAAGTAAGATATGACTACTTAATAATATAAAGTTCAAAACCTTAATTTCAATTTCCATATTAAATTGTATCCCATAAATACACACCCTTAATTTTAGCATTAAAATATTACTAACCTCAGAAGGCAAATAACATTTTGAAAAACCTCATTGTTAAGGAAATAATCCACCCTTCAGGAATGATTGAGTTTTACCAATCCAAATAGATTCTTACCTTTCCACCATTATCTTACATAACTTTATTATATATTGTGTCAATTAGGTATAGCATGAGCCTTTGAGAGAAGTTTTAACCATCACGTTCATGTTCAATTTCTACCACTGAAATGTCAAGTTATGAATGAATATATTGTGGTAGTGACCTTGAACCTTTAATTTCCAAATCCTTGAGCTTCTCTAGGCTCTAGTTTACCCTAAGTACCATCCTCAAAATGAGAGGAAACACCCAATATTAAGCAACTTATACACATTTCTTTTTTGCATAAAACATTACATCATCACAAAGATCCCTCCTCCTAAAAAATATCTAATATCTATAAAAGAAATTAATATCTTAAATACGTAAGTAGGTTCCCCACAAGAAATAAGTAGTGTTTAATAGCAATTGCATAGTTTATTTTAGATTGAGATACTTAATGTTATAATCAAGTTTTATATTATCTTACATATGGCTATGCATAAATTATATATATGGTTAACAAAGGCTAACTATTATTTTGGTGAAAATAAAACATATGTGGTTCCAAAATTATGTTTATCTCTTGTGTTTCTAATGTATTTAAAAGTTTGGATGGTACAATTCTATTGTCAACAACTGACAAAATATATATGCTTCATGCAATGATTGTCACTCGCTTCATGCAATGATTGTCACTCATATTGAGAATATTGGTAACTTCTTATGATTGTTGGCTACATTTTTTTACACCCTAACCTGATTTTTAGAACCACCTTGTGTTGATTTCTAGAACCAATCTCTGTAGTGTAAAAGAGATTTTTAGAACCACCTTGTGTTGATTTCTAGAACCAAACTCTGTAGTGTAAAAGAAGTAAGTTACATTCATATTTTTGGAGGCAGAACTAAAACACAAAACAACAAGTATATATGCAATTAAAAAACTATGCTTCAAATTGTAAAACATAAAAGTGTCTTGTCTCTGGAAAAATTATGCTTCAATTTCATGAACAACTAATAATAATAACAAGGGAGCCACAAGGGAGCCACTGTAGTGGCGGTAGTCCCTGCCGGGGTCTGCCACCTGGGTCTGCCACAACAACATAATACAAATGCTTTGTGATTTAACCCAAATAATAAGTAATTAGTATAAAAACTAATGCAGAATATCTGGGACAGCAAGTATAATAACATGTGTTTTGAAATAACATATTTACCTTAGACATAAAAGTACACATTATTTTCCCAGCAATTTAATATCTTAATGATATATAATATTTCAATAGTACACATCAGACCAAACCTAATCTTAATAAAATTTAGACAAATATATGTGAACTTTACATTACCATAATTTAAAGAAATTTGTGCAATTATTGACATGTTCAGATTTTCAACATGTAGCAATTATTGACATGTTCAGATTTTCAACATGTATTGCCCTCGACGTAAGAAATTTTTACAATTATTGACATGCTCAGACTTTCAATATGTATTGCTTTCCTTGTATAAGTGAAATACATA